>BQNB010085416.1:0-28481 GCA_026074375.1 Tanacetum coccineum | reverse complement strand
CCCTAGAGATCTTAGTTTTGATATATGATTTGTTGCTTTTCGAGACATTCGTTATTTTGGTTATTTTGTTTGGATATGTCTGTCCTTTGAGAAATTATGTACCTTAAGTCATGTTGACTTATTTTCCTTTGGTTATTTATTTGAGACTTCCGCTGTTTATGCTTGTGTTATGATTATGTATGCCTTTGATGTCACACCATATTTGTAATACTTCTACCCTTTAGGGTCGGGGCGTTACAAGTTCGTATTTTACCTTTCCCAGTAATTTTCCCTCCTTTGGAATTACCTCTAAAGGCAACAAATCTTCCATTAATTTCTTAATAATCTATAAGATAGGATCTGTTTCCTATCACGTGCCTAGAGCATCCACTGTCTATCACTCCTTTATCCTTCAAATCTTGCTGTTGGTTGCCCTGCACATAATGGTAGGAAAATTAGTTTCTTTTGGGGACCCAAACCATTACTAACTTGGATCTGCCTTGTGCATCAACTTAGTCAAATCTTTTAAAGGACATTGATGCACCATTGTTTCTGGAGACATGGTTTAAGACTTTATATTTGGGTCTCCAAACCCAACATGCTGAGGCCTTAACAACATTTCCCTTGTTTCCCATAACAGCACTAAGAACTGCTTTTGGCCTAGCAGTATTAACTACTGTATTTGGTCTAGCAGCACTAACATTTTTATCATAAACAGTATTAACCCTCTTATTAAAATTAATGTTATTAGTTGTTGTTATTTTGTTAAAAGGCCTTCTAGCAGTTGAATATGCATTATTAATAACATTTTTCATGGGTCCTGCATTATTCACTATTGTTCTTGGTTGAACAGTATTAACTGGTCTAGCAGCATTAAGTGAAATTAGGCCAAACTTAGTTAAGTCTGTTCTTGGAACCATGTTCTTTTTTGGACTAGGGTGAGTTAATTTAGAGAAATTTTGTTTGTTCACCCTTTGAACATTGGTCCAAATCGGTTTTTTAAACCTATGATTATTATACCAGTTATTGCAATCTTTCCTCAAATGTTCAAAACTGCCACACATATGACAAGCTTTGTTGAACATCTCAAAATCATTCCTTAATTTTTGCGACATCTGCTGATTCCAATTTCTCTTGTTTCCTCTAGGACTAGGTGTGTTTTGCCTATTTTTATCAACTGATGTGTTCCTAGGAGATTTTACTTGCTTAGTAGACTTAACAAAGTTTATCTTAGCAAAACTAGGTTTATTGTACATCTCAACAGTTTTAATCTTAGGCACATCTTTTTCCTCACTTTTAGACACCCAATCCTCAATAATTGGAGCTCAATTTTCTTTCCTAGCAAACTTAGGTTCATTACTCTCAACAGTAGGCTTTTCAACTACAGACTCACTAGCAGACTCATTTACTTCCATAAAATCATATAGACTAGGATAAAATAAATCATGTTTAGGTGGCATAAAATTCCCAGTATAGGGAGGTGGGACAACATTATACCCTAATCCTGTTTTACACTCATCCATTATTTGTCTGTCTAGAAGTTCACTTAGGCTTTTTGATGAATTTTCAAATTTTTGTATTGTAAGTTGAACCTCATCTTTTTCTTTTGTAACCAAATCTAACTTCCTTTCAAGCTCTGTAATATCTAAATCTCTTAAATAGATTTCACGTTTAAAGAGTTTTATATCTTCCTCATACACAAATTCATTTTTCTTAAAGACTAACATTCTAGCTTCTACAAATTCTAAACCAGTTTTATAAGAGACAACACTTACCCTAGCTGTTCTTAAGTCTTAAACTAATTGTTCATTTTGTTCTTTTAGTTACACATTCTAAACAAGATGAACAACAATTTAAGTCATTAGATACCTTAGAGTTTGTAGAAGAACTTGAACTTGTTGAAGAATAAGCCATCAGAGCAAAATTGGTTGGACCTTCTTTTGCTTGGTCACTCCAATCATATCCAAAGCCATCACACTGAGACACTAAGGCATTTGAAGTAGTTTCTTCAACTGGCACAGTCCTTCTTGTAGGCTCCTTGTTCCTGCTGTCTTGATTCCTGGGTGCCCTGCATTCCCTTGCAAAGTGTCCTTTCTTTTGACAGTTGAAACATTCTACCTTGGACTTGTCAAACCTAATTCTTTCTTTGTTGGTCATGTCCAGCTTCCTTCTAGTATTCTTCAGGAATCTTTTTGCTCTCATAGTTAGCATATCAATGTTCCACCTCGAGTCCATCTCTTCTAGATCATCAGGATCAATTTATTGAAGATCTTCATTATCAAGCTGTGAAATACTTAGTTGGCTAGCAAAGAAGGAATAAAGCATTGCATAACTCAAAATTTTAGCAGTTTTTGAGCTATCAGCAGCACCCTGAGTGCTAGCAGTATTAACACCCTAAGCACTATTAACTACTCCAGATGCATTGTTAGTGCTGCTAGAGGACAGAAAGGCTACATTTTGTGAATTTGTGGTTGAGCTAGATGTCCCCTTGACCTCCGATTCATAAACCTTCAGGTTGTTAAAGGGGTCATCCAAACTCAATGTCTCAATCTCTGGTTTGTTCCTCCAAACTATAGTATGCATAGCCCATTCTTGTGAAAAACTTCTCAAGAACTTTCGATTGATGTCTTCTTGAGAGATAACTTTACCATGCATCTCCAATTGACTAATTAGCTTTTGAAGCCTTTTATAGGTTTGTTCAATCACCTCTGTGCTGGATGCAGTAAAGTTTTCATACTGCTGCTTTAGAAGATTTTTCTGAGTTTTCTTTATAGCAGTATTACCTCCAAATCTGCTCTCAATAGGCTGCATTAGTGTCTTAGCATCCTTGTATGAGTTGAACTTTAATTGATGCTCATTAGGTAAGGCCATCAACAAAGTGCTTTTTGCTTCAATTATGCCCTTCTTTGTGCCTTCTCTTCAACACTTGTAGGAGGGATAGCAGTCTCCTTACCATCAACAAGTTTTGTTGGATAGAGCACCCACACTGGGTACGTCTGTGCTGAGGGGGGTCTGAAGGGGTGTGGGGGGGGATTCGATAAGAGCGGGAGGGTGGATGTGGGTGTTTTATGGGGGAATGTAGGGAAACGGAGGCGCTGTTGTGGGGGAGTCACGAGGGGGAAGCGGTGTGATTGGCACTGGTCAGCACAGTTTTTTGCTCTCAATCCGACCCGGCCTGCACATTTCCGTGTCCCTCTGCCCCCCCCCCCCCCCCCGCCCCCCCCCCCCCCCCCCCCCCACCCCCCCCCCCCCCCCCCCGGCTATTCTTTGTATGGAGTTGGATTTAATTGATGCTCATTAGGTAAGGCCATCAACTAAAGTGCTTTTTGACTTCAAATTATCCCTTACTTTTGTGCCTTCTCTCTGCAAACACTTGTAGGAGGGATAGCTGGCTCATTACCATCAACAAGTTTTTTTACTGTTGGGTGCATTACCATTTTCTTTGTTCTCCCATTAGATTGTTGTAATCATGTATATAGGTACTTGTGCTCCTTTCCTCATCTTCCTGAGATCATACTCACCAGGTTGGGAGTTATTGTTGGAGTATGGGTGTTTCTTGAATGGTGTATTTGTGTAGGTTTTTTGAGGTAGATTGAGACTCATATCATTGCTTTCTTGAAAAGTAGTTCTCGTTGTTTTTATGTATAGTTAAAGTTTCTTCTTATTCAAAGCTTCTCACATGCTCTGATACCACTTGTTGTTTTACCAATAGAATAGATCTCTTTGCTTTGCTTGTATAAGTCTTAAAGTTGTATTGAATAAATCCCAAAACAAACTTTTACAGACAACTTTGATTATGAATATCCAAAGACTGTATGCGGATCTATGTAGAGTCAATGATACTAAGAAGAATTTCAATGAAACAGTAATAACAAACAGTTTACTAAACTTTTAGCCTCAATATAAAACGAACACTCTTAATAGTGTTTTTTGGGTTTACCAAATCCTTGGAATGAAGAAGCTGTTTATGAATAACTCTTTTACTAGATATTCTGAATTGATTCCGATTTTGGTGATATCTAACTTTATGCCCTAGGATCTCCTTTTATACACCAAGGATTCCTAACAGGCTTACAATATTTTCCTAAGTTATCATGATCTTCTAAACAAATAACTTATACGCATCTTTTACAAAAATATCTCATACTTATCTCGTAAGTAATCTTGATAAACAATCTTCATCTTTATACTTTCTCTTGTCTTTATACTTCTGACAGTAGAAATTCTTCTAGCAGTTGTAGCCAACAGCATTAACTTTTATATCAGCAGCACTAACTGTGTACAAGCAGTAGTAACTACTTAGAATATTTTCTTTATTCTTCATCAGCAGTACTAAGTTACACTAGCAGTACTAACTTTATGCTAACAGTTGTAACTTTACTCAAGCAGTACTAACATATACTACCAGTACTAAGTTACACTAATAGTAGTAACTTTTATACTATTAGTATAAACTACTTAGTAGTATTTCTTCTAAGTCTCTGAGCAGTCTTAACTTTCATTAGCAGTAGTAATATATACTAACAGTAGTAACTGGCAGTACTAACTACTTAGCTTATTTTTCACTAATATCACTAACGGCACTAAGTTATGCTTAGCAGCAGTAACTCTAACCTTAGCAACAGTAACTTCCAAACAGCTTCAAAAAGTCTTTTAAACCCAACAATATTTTTCATTGGTATAATTTTCATCAAGTATTATATAACATAAACAAAAATATTTAAGGTTAAAGTTGAGAAAGAAAGACTTAAAAGGTCAAAAGTGGACAAATAAATTGGGACGGAGAGAGTATTTGCTTAAAGAAAATACAACTTTCACCCTCCCAAATTAACTAAGATAGTACTCAGCCCTCATAACAAGTCTACCCAAGTTCCGCTTATGTATAAACATAAGTTTAAATTAATCAAAATCCCAATATATAAGCGCATAACTTAAACATATACGATTAGAGGAACATTATTAACTTTATTAAAAAGGGGTACCGGGTCAGCCCGAATGCATTTAATGAGTGTTGGGTCAACCCGCCGGAAACCACTATTCCCGCCTGAAACCCGACTAAAACCCGGCTCCGACTGAAACCCGGCTAGCTGGAAATTAATTAAACAAAATAACTCACCCAATCCTCTTTTCTCTGAATCTTCCCCCACACACACATGTCTTCTCTCTCTCTCTCTCAAACCAAACCCACCGCCTCCTTCTTTCTCACAGATCCACATCTCTCTCTCATCACACCGCCAATTTTATTTGTTAGATTTGGGGGTTTTTGATTACAGAATTAATCTTTGAAAACTATATTTTCATGTTGACATCGTAGCAGCTGATTCGAGAATTTAGATGGAGAAGAAGAATAAAGCTAGCACTTGCATGTAAGGTTTTTTTTAATTTCGAATAGTGATTATGTTATTAAAATTGGAATGGGATTTAGCTTTGATAAGGTTACTTTCTTGGGCTTATAATGAGGACACAGTTGGCCGTTAGTTTAGGTTAAGCTCAATTTTATAAGCTCATAAGCAAAAAAAAACGGTTTTTGAACCTTTCCGTGTCCAAATAATGACTCCTTAAATTGCAACCATTTCTTTCAGAATGCAAGTTAAACACCTTCGTATTTGTACTTAGCTAATAAATATTTAATTTTGTTACAGGTACATTACCATGTTGGCGCTTGCAAGAGTCAAATGGTGGAATGTACAACATTTGGGTATTCGAGAGATAAGGTACTATGCATTGCAGGCTCATAGAGTCGAGGTTGTTTGCATTTTGGCAGGGCAAATAATTGGATTTGCAGCAATGGCGGATTGACCCTTCTCTTTAGCTACGGCTTTTGGTTGGTAACATTATTGTTGTCTCTTCGATGCCACCGATCTATTCGTTGCTGCCGTTTATGGTGTGTGGCGCTGTTGATCGGTGTGTGACGATGAGCGCTTTAAGTGTGTGATTCGCATGAACAATATTCAGTCATGTGAACTGAACCAAGATAGAGTTGTTGAGAAAACTATGGGAAAAAATTGCTTTTCAGGCTTTTTTTGGTGACGTGATGTACTTTACTTTTGGTTGTCATGAGGTACGCGTGTGACGCAACAAGATTGGTAAGAAAAGCGGTAGGTATTGTAGCTGCAAAAGATTCACCAGCTGATGTATTCAATCACTTATTGAGGAAGGTATGCTTATAAAGTTTGTTCACTTTTATTAATTTCATGGTGGCACACTCTAGATTGGTATCGATTAAAATTAGTGTAAAAAAAAAAAAAATATGCCACACTCCGAGGAAGGGTTCTGTGTATGAGTTGTGCTCATACGCTTTGGTTGTTATGAGGTGTGTATAAGCTTCGATCATAAGCTCTTTAAGGTGCGTGTACGTTGTGGTCACCTGTGATCTAAGTTTGGTCACAAGGGCCTGATTTTATATTTGTGTAGGCAATATTGTCGTATGATACTCTAAAATGGTCATTTGGAAGAACAAATGGCGTTGGGTGGCATTCGACCCGTATCTTGGCTACACAACCCGGACAATATTTAAAGGTTTAAACAAATGCAAGTCGTGTTTGCACCCACGTTGGTTTTTGATCCCGTGCTATAGGGTGCGTTTTACTTGGTTGGGATTATGCCGAAAGTGGAAGGATGGTAGAGGGCGCGAATCGCTCGCCTCGACAACCTCTACAAGCGCACCTAGGCCTTGGATTAATGCAAAGATGTTGTTTTGGCTGCTGAATGGGTGTTTATATAATATAATGTTGCAGGCGATGATGATTATTTTCATTTTAGTACGCGTGGTTTATCGACCCCTGTATCTTGGCTGGGCGTCACATTGGCCATGTAATTGCAGCCATGTTGGGTGTTTGGTCCCGCTTATGTATTCATAAATCTGAGCCACATTTATTCTTATTATACATATTCTCATTCACGCATCGATAGAACGTCAGCGTCACACAATAAAGTACTTGAAGCTAAACTGTACAGAAAATGGATATCTAAAAACATCCTCAAACTAACTCCGGCTGGCTTCTGTTGTATCTTATTGGACCGAGAGGTATGTCATCACTTTTATGATATACAATACCTATATGCATCACTTATATCTATATTATAACAAGCTCATATATGCAGGGAAACGGGATCCGAGCCAACATGAATATTAACGACGTTGACTACTTCAATCCAAAACTGAAACTTGGATCAGATTACAAAATATCAATCTTCAGTTGTGAACCCACTAGCCCTTGGCATCACATTCTAGAGAACGAAACAAGCCACCTTTGACAACATATCACCAACCGGATTTCCAAAACATTACTTTAACTTCGTGTCCTACAACCAGCTACAATCAAGATCATATCAGTCGGCGATGGCATACGTATGGGAGACCCCAATCGAAGCCAGAACATACGCAGGAAAATAGACATTGAGAACCTAGAGTAAGTTACTGCATATTTCAACCACTCTGCTAATTGCCTTTTTCTTATGAATTTCTCTCCTTGACAGCGGCAACATCGTGGAATTCACCATGTGGGACGATATGGCAGAAAATTTTGACAAGTCAATCCTCACAACGTTGGAATAACCAATCACAGTTGCCGTCAGCTCATGTCATGTGACAAAATTTCGAGGTACTCCCTTCACACTGAAAACCAGACTGCTCTTCTTATGTGAAGACATAATGCTTGCTGGCAATAGTAAACACCATCGTCACAGACTTCCAATTAGCAACATCCCCGACAACATATTATTATCTGGACCCATAGATACCAGAAGCCGACCAATCGCTTTTTTATGATTCTGTCAAAAAAAATTGGGTTTCTTTTACATAGTTTGTTTAATGTTTGATTCTTTTTTGTTCAGCAATAGTCAAAGGGGGGAATGATGTTGTTGTTGTGTGTAGGAATGATGTAGTTGAAGGTATAAGTAAAAAAATACATCGCAACCTCTACAAAGGAGCCAATAGTTGAGGTAAACACTAGATGTCAAAAAACCAATAATTACTATTTTAGTTAGGTTCATGCGTCTTCATAATATCTTTCTCAAAACCCTGTTTGAAATAGAATGTCACACTTCTTTTTATGCCTACAGGTTGGGTCACAGATAGTTATAGGCAGCGTATCATCAATTGGTTTGATGGCGCACGACAACTCTCCACGCCATTCGACTTCATAACTAAAGGAATTATTTAGGTACGTTCTTAGTATTTGCTCAAAGTATTTAAAGCCTCAAAAGCAGACTAGAAACAGCTTTCCTATTAGAAAGTCTTAATACATTCTAAAATTATCATTATTAACATACGTCGTGACACTTTTAACGGGTGTTCGAGGCTGCTGTCAAAAGCAGCAGTAAAGGGGTGATCTGGGTTCTTTTTAATGTGTGTTTGGATGAAATGGATAACAACTTAAATGCGTACTGAACACCCTATGGGTTGATAATACAGAACGATAATATGTGTATTACCTATCTGTTACCATACAGGAGGAAAAAATTGATACTACTTTTAGTTATAGTTTATCCCTGTCATTGGAGAACCTTTCATATGGTTACCAAACAAAACTTATCATAGTTGGCCGACGTCCCAATTATCTGTTGGCTACAAGTATTTATTTTTAGCTTCTCAAAATAATTTATTCACGTCTTATCTAAAGCTACATGCTGCTAGCTTCCTGTTAGATAGAAAATGCAATGTGGCTTTAATCACAAGTTCATTGTCGTTTTAGAAGACAATGATTATATAATCTATGTAATACATATCATTATTTCTTTTAGTAGGCTGTTTAGAGTGGGTCGGGTCCGAATGTGTTGCGACGGGTCCAAAACTTATAGTTATGCAGTATCTTTTTTATCAATATGCTTAATATAGTTTTGTTCTTGAAACATGCTATGGAATTGATTGGTATTTCAGTCGAGACATGCACAAGAGATCAAATGATTGGAATGGTACATATATTGTTACCATGTTTAGCACTGGATTATTTAGTTTGAGATATTCTATTAGTTAAAGTAAATATGTATTGGGGATAATCATTTATTCATACGGGACACTGCGAGGTGGGTAGTTTATCTGGGGCGGATGCCTCCTAAAGAGTGTTAGAGTATACCGGAAATGGGCGACTTGACATGTAAGAAACCCTCGACCAACAGATTTTTGTTGTATACTAATTGACAGAGACATTAGTTGAATATATTCGTAAACTTAAAATCCACAGCTTCTTGAACACACATGAGCAGTTACATGTTCTTTAAAATCCGTATGCTTTTTTGCTACAGGTTACTTATGTATGTTTTTTTGCGATACAATGCTTTTTTGCTACATTGATCCATACCGATTCAAAATAAACACGACAACCCACAACAACATTCTTTTTACGCTAATTCAACCTAGGAAACTTTATAAGTCGTTGTCATTAAATGTTCTTATAAAATCCTGATGTTGCGTTGATCCTGGCTTCTTTATCTTTCAGGAACTTTGGTTAGTGGGTTTGATGATTTTCCACTTTATGGCGCTGATAGTAATCATCACATCAAGGAAGCATATCAACTTTCAGATGTACCTCTTCCTTCGTTCATGTAGGTTTACTATCTCTGTAACAACAGTTTATATTTTTTCAATTTCTGTCAAGCTATTGGGCATGAATTACGTCTACACATGTAATTAGTGGAAACGGGCCGGTCCAGATTTTCTTTACCTAAAATAGTTTATGTATCCGCTATTTTGAACTTTTGGGGTCTTAAATATGATTTACAAAGTTAAGATACTTTAATTATTTTAAGAATCTGACTTATTAAATAAATGCTTTTTGTCATAAATTGTGAATTAGAATTATAAATGCTATCGAGATTGTCACCGTTGTGTTTTAGGAACGATACCACATGAGCAATCTGGAACTTTTGATAAATTAAGTTGTTATTTTTGGGCATAAAAATGACAAAGCGTGAATACTTTTACTAAGCTTTATGCATACCAATTAGTTACTAAATTGGTATTGATAAACAAAAAATGACCAATCTGGACTATTATGAATAAGAGTATAAATTTTAGCAATATTAATGATGACAATTGCAAAGACATAGATTTTGTTCTAAATATCGAAAAGGAAAAACATATGATGTTGGATCCTACACTTTCAATGAAGTTGGCAATCGCACACTCTTTTGGACCGTGGATACCCACATGTTGGGGTGCAAATAATCTTAAATTACTTGCAAGTTTCTGAAAGCCTTCAAACAAATTTTGTGTTATATATAAGATTAGTCATAAGGCGGTTTATAGTTACATCTTTTCCTTTTCTAAATCGATTGTCTTTTATGGTGTTTGATGGGACTGAAAAGACGTTATAGTGACAATGACGAAGAGGAGGAGAAGGAACGGGATGGATCAGGACCCTCTAATCAAGAACCAGAGGAAAATGGATATTCAAAGTGAGTTATTTAATTTTTGTGAACCAGCTGATAGTTGCATGTTTTTTTATTATTTATGAATGTTATTAATGCGGGTATTGTTTTTTTAGCGATGCTACTAATGTGGTGGCGGTCTATATCAGAATAATTTAAGGGAACGTTGGAACAATTAATTCAAATACTGGTACTGTCATGTCCTCTTTGCTTTTATTTCATTGCTTTGTAAAAAGCAATTTTCAGTAAATGCTTATGTGTTTCTTGAATGATTATCTTTCAGGAACTTTGGTTAGTGGGTTTGATGATTTTCCACTTTATGACGCTGATAGTAATCATCACATCAAGGAAGCATATCAACTTTCAGATGTACCTCTTCCTTCGTTCATGTAGGTTTACTATCTCTGTAACAACAGTTTATATTTTTTCAATTTTTGTCAAGCTATTGGGCATGAATTATGTATTTACTATCTCTACACATGTAATTGGTGGAAACGGGTCAGTCCAGATTTTATTTACCTAAAATAGTTTATGTATCCGTTATTTAGAACTTTTGGGGTCTTAAATATGATTTACCAAGTTAAGATACTTCAATTATTTTAAGAATCTGACTTATTAAATAAATGCTTTTTGTCATAAGTTGTGAATTAGAATTATAAATGCTATCGAGATTGTCACCATTGTGTTTTAGGAACGATACCACATGAGCAATCTGGAACTTTTGATAAATTAAGTTGTTATTTTTGGGCATAAAAATGACAAAGCGTGAATACTTTTACTAAGCTTTATCCATACCAATTAGTTACTAAATTGGTATTGATAAAAAAAAAATGACCAATCTGGACCATTATGAATAAGAGTATAAATTTTAGCAATATTAATGATGACAATTGCAAAGACATTTTGTTCTAAATAGCAAAAAGGAAAAACATATGATGTTGGATCCTACACTTTCAATGAAGTTGGCAATCACACACTCTTTTGGACCGTGGATACCCACATGTTGGGGTGCAAATAATCTTAAATTACTTGCAAGTTTCTGAAAGCCTTCAAATAAATTTTGTGTTATATATAAGATTAGTCATAAGGCGGTTTATAGTTACATCTTTTCCTTTTCTAAATCGATTGTCTTTTATGGTGTTTGATGGGACTGAAAAGACGTTATAGTGACAATGACGAAGAGGAGGAGAAGGAATGGGATGGATCAGGACCCTCTAATCAAGAACCAGAGGAAAATGGATATTCAAAGTGAGTTATTTAATTTTTGTGAACCAACTGACAGTTGCATGTTTTTTATTATTTATGAATGTTATTAATGCGGGTATTGTTTTTTTAGCGATGCTACTAATGTGGTGGCGGTCTATATCAGAATAATTTAAGGGAACGTTGGAACAATTAATTCAAATACTGGTACTGTCATGTCCTCTTTGCTTTTATTTCATTGCTTTGTAAAAAGCAATTTTCAGTAAATGCTTATGTGTTTCTTGAATGGTTCACTTTGTGCAGTAGCTGGTGTGTATCTTGCTGAACGACTAAACGTAGTCCTGAGTGATAATTGGAAAAGCTTTGCTGGTCAGATTTATTTTAATCGCCATGGAGTCTTCTTATCGATGGTCTGGTTTGGCATTCTTCTTATTTTCGCAACGATAATTCTGGTAAGTGCCTAAGTTTGTTCTATTGTCATCACTCTTTCCCTTTTTATATGATTGGATCGACTTTGTGTTGCGTCAAGTGGTTCGACTATCTTTTAATATATAAAACCTTCTTACACATTTTGCTCTTGGATATCTTTGTAAAATTGTTATGTAACCTTAGTAAATACCTGTTTTGTTTTAATTTGTTAGAAACTGGACAAAAAGTGTTTAACGGTTAACCCAACATCTTTTGACCCACATTATAAATGCCCGTTTCAACCCGGATCTGTTATTCCGTTTTGACCTTTCATCTAATTCTGTTTATCAATGATGGGTACCCGATAACTAATTTTGTGGCCAGCAAATTGCGCTAAGGTTGTTTCGATCGCGATTTATCAAGTTAATGTTTTTTGATTTTATTTAAGTTGATGTTCAAGTTTGTTGTTTGTTTAGCTTCTTCTTATAAATAGGCACTTATATGCTACTTAAACTAAGCATTGTAGAATACTGGGTTTGAATTTGCTTATTTTTATGTTAAAATTAGTTTTGATAAGTGAATAACTTTTCACTTATTGCAACGTTTACCTGCTAATGAACGAGCAAGAATGTGAATTTGCATAACATATTAAGGTAAGCAAACATCTCCAGCTTATGATATTTAGTAAAAAGTGAGTGGCGCCATGATGCATCCTATAGCTGCTCCGATTAACTGATTCACGACCATGGATTTTTCTAATGGTAATGTAAGGTGACCAATTCTAAAATCTTGCATTAAATCAACAACGGTTGCAACAATTGACCCTTGCATAGCATGGCTCGCCACCTGTATAATCTTGCTTAATTTTTCAAAAAACACTTATTAAAGTACCTGCACCAGACATCTTTTGGCGTGATCAGCGACAAGAAGATCCGCAGGCTCCTTAAATATCCCATAATACAGGAACTGAGCGTATGAAACTAACCAATGTTCATGTTCAAGGTGAATATCCATTTCCACATAAGTCCTGCTACTAATTTCAAGATGTCGTTTATATTGTTGACCTTATACGCTTACCTCTTGCCTTTATTTTTAAATGTTATTTTTTGTAGATGTCCTTTGCTCTTGCATTCTGAAAAGGAATAAAAGACAGTTTGTTGAAACGTTGTCAGAAGATGATCATATACTTTCTGGCCCTACCAGTCGGTCTACCAAACGAAAGTGATGTGGATAGTTTAACAAGTGTGTACAATAGTGACATACATCTTAGCAAAATGAACTCCGATACTCATTCATCCGCTCAGCCTTCTGAAACTAAACATATGCGATCAACTACAAGTAAATCTTGAGGTTGCTATCTCTTTCCTCCATATTCTACTGATGCACTTCTATTCATTAAGTATAATTTATGCTGTCAACGCATATTTCAGATATTACATTCTAGATTTTGTAAACAACTTAACATATGCATCCTTTTTCCTTTCTACTTGATAGGAATAAAAGATTGTATCTTTGTAGCTTATAGCAAAGAGCATGATAAAGCCATCATTTTTTTGTTATGTTAACCGGTTGCCATTTTCTACAGGGCTACACACTTGAAGATGCTGAATATCTCAGACGCAACAAGAATATCTATCTACCACAGTGGCACATTCAAGTTACACTACAGTAGCGACGGGTAAAGTGTTGAATGTTTGTATATTATTATAGATAACAGATAAACATATAAATGATAGCCCTCCTCCCCTTAATATTATTAAATATTCTACATTGTCTAGTCTGTAGCATTAAGAAGCATGTTTTGTAGTTAATTTAACTTACAGGTGCCTATAACTGTGATAAAATCTCACATGGGTTATTATCTTATCTGGGGATCTAAAGTTTTGTATTTTAGAGCATCTTTTTGGTTATAACATAATTGGTAGTTGGTGTTACTTTGATTTTGGTTGGTCTTTTCTGAGCATTCAAAGGTTAGGTTTGCAACCTAATTAGTAGCAAAATAGTGTTATGTGCCACCTTACTAAACCAACTCTGTTTTGCTCCGGTCAATTGTAGTTAAATCTTTGTAGTTTAAGCTCTACAGATTTAAAGTATTAGAGATGAAGCATCACTCAAAACCATATTTTGTAGATTTTGGTTGGGGAATCGATTGTGAAGCAAAAAGATCCCACAAAAGGGATTGTTGAACTTTTTGGAAAAGACATATCGGCATAACTCAGTTCTTAATATGGGGACATCAAGCAGCTTCTTTGGAGATCAACAATTATGCACGTCTGGGTATCATATGGGTTTTTGAAGATAGTCTTTTTAGCTCTCGCTGTCTGAAGTAAAAGAGTAAGTAGATTGATGGAGATAGAAGGTTTTTGATTCACTTTGATTATCTGGTCAACACATGTTAAATAATGGGTAATGGTCAATACTTCTAATGCTGAAGTGGAGCAAACTGTGACTTTGGACTGTTTAAATTGATATGTACAGTTACAAAGACAGTTTACATTTTGACAAATTTTAGGTAGTTTTGATCAATTTGACATAAGTCATTATTTTCTTATCAATTGGCATTAGCAGCTTGCAACCGACTCACTTTCGTCAATGAAAACCGCCATCATTTTAAAAAACTCGCGCTTCGCGACGAAGCGCGGGTTACAAACCTCGTTTGATTAATTAAACAAGTTTGAACAAAACCCACTAAAATGCGCAAAAACCATATATAAGCGGATAAGTCTTATAATAAACCCTTATTTTAGAAAACGTGTGCACATAATATTTGAGCAAATAGTATAACGGGTAATAATATTTCAATAATTTTGTCTTCAAGTTTTCTATTGTGTAATGTTTAAGTTTTTCTATGGAATTATATTAAATTTTAATACTTATATAGTTATAATATTTGTACATGCACAAATTTTTAAATAATTTCTTCGTTATGTGTTAATATCGATTAATATTGTGTGTAGATCTTTGTTGCATGAAAGATTTGACTTGGTTAAACTGACATGGGGTTTAGATTGATTTTGTTTAAATTTAACTATTGATATCATGTTTTTATGTGTGTTTAGTAGAACATAATGACCCTTGAAAAAATATGTGTAATTGCTATATGCATAATCTCGTCAATTTATTTTCATCTCACAATAACCCGTGATTTGTGCCTTCATTTTGATATTTATATTCTTGTTAATAATTTTTCGGATAGCCTTACTTAATCACATAAAGAGCAATAACATAAGTCATTCTTACATGTCACATTAACTCGTGTTTTTTTCTATATATATAATTATGTGCAAATACATTACATAGTGTTTAATATATACAAATAATAATATTTATAAATAACAACAACATATATGTTATATTTTTTTATAAAATATAAAGTTTGAGGTAATAAATTTATAAAATTATTAAAAAGAAAAAAAACTATTGAATATACTAAGTCAGTATAACTTATTTAAAATTTAATAACTAAAGTTTTATTGATTACCCTTTCCCTTTTAACCTTTTTGGTACAAAATTGACACATGTGTTTTTATACATATTTATTTTGTTAAATGAATTTAGATGAGTTTAAGTAAATGAAAGACAATTTTGACTATTATTAACCAATAATATATAATTTTGCCATGTAAGCATAATAATGCACTACCATTGGTGCAATTGAGTTTTTCAACATTACTTAATTTAACTCTTTGAGAATCTCTTATATAACAAGAGATATTCCTTATTCATTTTTAGAGATCTTTAGTTGTAGGAATAAACTTTAGCAATTTCACAAAAAATATTGTAGAACATTTAAATTGGTTATTTGTGAAAAATCCGTTACAAAACTCAAAACCTTTGTTTCTGAACTCATAGAAAAGGGAAAAGTAAAACACACAAAGTGAATGAACTTGTAAATAAGTATATATAACATAGTGAAAAAAGGGTTAAACTAGTAGTAAAGTACGAAAATAAAGAAATAAAATAATGTAAACGAGCTTATAAAAGCAAACTATCCAAACAGTAACATACCTTTGCTGCATCGACAGTGCAAATTACCCTTTGATTATTTGCATTTCAAATTATCTTACCTGTATCTTCTACTTATTATAAGTAAATGTATTACAGTATGATGTTAAGAAACGATTGTAAAACTTTTTGTGTACTTTCATTGTAAGGATATTAAGCAAACTACCCAAACGATAACATACCTTTGTCGCGTCGACAGTGCAAATTAGTTGTTGATTATTTGCATTTCAAATTATTTTACTAGTATCTTCTACCTATTATAAGTAAACTAGCCTTAAGGCCCGCCCGTTGGGCGGCTATCTTAAAATTATTATTTGAAGATAGATAAATGAGACGTATAATGTAATGTATAAATAACCAAACGTTTTTTTGTTTGTATGTTAATCATCTTCCTTTTTTTGACAAAAAAAAGTTGATGTCTCGTGATCTATATCAAGATTATTTATAAAAAGACTACATGTATGTTTCTAATCATTTTGAGACGTATAATGTTTGTATGTTTCTAATCATTTTGAATGTATAAAATGTGTGTTTAAAACCAAAAGTTAACAAAAAATGAAATGTGATAAAATTCTATATCAATATTATTTATAAAAAGACTACATGTGAAGTACATTGATAATATTTGATTTTTCTCCTAACCGCTGTCAATTAAAGATTTAAGTTTTCATTCACCCGGTAAACCCTACACAACATAAACAAATTAAATGGTGTGTAATAGGGTGATAATCTATCATTCAATAAACAATGGGGGTAATTGGGATGCTTATTCAGGCATCTTATTGGCTTAATGCAAATTTAAAACAACATCCAAAGAACGTATTTGAAAGATAAAAGTAGTAAAGCAGATGATACAATAACGTTAAAAGAATATAATGTTGAAACTGAAAATAAGTTCATGTCCATATCATAAAAGAGAGTATACTTTAACAGTTGAAAAAAAGTAAAACCAATAAAACAAACTTTCAAGCATCTTCACCATCAATTGATATTCTATATGTCATAGCTTCCAAGCATCTCTGTGTCCCTTCTAATCAAGTGCCACCTTCTGATCAAGAAATTTATCTCTCCTTGTAGCTGCTATAGCTCCTCCTTTGTAGGCCATAATCAGTTGAAGAGGCACAAGTGTTCACCACCTAACTTATCAAAAAAGACCTACAAATAATATTTGTTTCACGTTATTATGTAATCACTTTCAGACCATATATATATCCAACCATTCTTGAACATGTAGTAATTTGATAAAAAAGTATGTCTGTGATTGCTAATAGTAATAAGTTTTATCAAAAACATCAATTTAAAACAAAACACCAAATATGGAGGGCATAGTTACGAATAATTATTATGTATTGTGCAAAGCATATTCATGTTAAAACAGGTAAATTTGTCAAAATATAAATTTTTTCATAGTTAATTATTGTGTTAGTTATGATTACAAACTCAATATTATACACTAATAATGTAAAACTTTATATCATGTTTGTAGGCAGGTTTGTAAGCTTAGAGATATATTTTGGATGACTTTGAGCTTATTCATCATATGACCCAATATTTTTAGTTTTACCTTTATAATACACGACGACTATTATAAAATACCAACCCAACCCAGTTGTAAGAGAAAGGGTCAAAATCAGAAATTATAATTATAAGTGTCAACGTGCACCCTTTAGTAACAAATCATGAGACTCCATAGAAAGATATGGAATCACCTGGATAAACAATATGCAAGTTCAAGGATGCAAGCACAATCGATGATCAAATCTATTTCTTACGACTTGGCTAGCTTCTGATGGCAGGACAACTAAATCCAAAGCTCTGCAAGAAAGTTGATGTGATAATTTTAGCATTAAAATTAGCAACTTCCATAGCTAGCATGCTAAATTTCTTTGTGAATGACCTGTATAGAAGTAAGTTTATATATATAACATTTAAATTTCTCAAATGAAATATAACATTTTGTAGCAATTTCAGCGAATAGCTTTACATGCGTTACCGAGAAGGAATCAGACTTTACATGTCCTTTATCTCCTGATTTTATATCCAACAAATAAAATATTGCAGATGGTTAACAAAGCCGACCTAAACATTTATATATTCAATGGAACATAATTTATAACCAAGTGTAAGTGAATTACCATGGTTTTTTTTGCATGAACCTTAACTTTCTTTTCCGCAACTTCATGTGTAAACTTTCTTTTCTGCAATATAAAAAAGCACTTGAAGTCCTTGGTCAAAATATGGTCTCAATAATGAAAACAAAACAACTTTAAACAGCTCAGAACCAATAAGAATAGAACTTTATAACAATCAAACAATTCCCATGTGATAAGAACATAATAGACTTATAATCATACCTGAGTTCAACCAAACCGAATCAAGAAGCTCATCCGATAGACTGATTTTATCTTGCACAGTCATTTTTAGGACATCGTTCTTCGAGGGTTTCAGAGGGTCTTCCTCATCACTGTTGTGTATTTCCTTAATTTCAAAGTTTCCATGATCATAATCAATTTGTTTCAATTACCCGAATTGAACTATATAAAAAAATTAATACCTACTATAACATAACAAATACCCAAACTGAAAATCATGTGTATTTAAATTTATTCAAAGTTTTCATAATTAAAATCAATTTGTTTGAAACATTATCATTATGAACAGATACAATTTGAACATAAAATTAAGAAAAAAAATACAAAATTAAAATATATACATGTATCATAATCATCACATCACGAATTTATTTGAACACAAAACTAAAATAATCACTAACCTTGTAAATGGATGCTTTTGAACAAAACATCAATTGATTTGATCACGTTTTTTTGGCCGATATAGGTAGATTCGATAGGTTACTCAAATTGATTAGGGTTTTTGGGTTCATAAGTATTGGGGGTTTTTTTTTGACATTGACGATCTTGAATCATTATAATTCGATTTTGCATGTTGTTTCGTTGATCTAATTGTTGAAAAAATCAAAAATATCAATCGCTGGTGTTTGTATTGCTTTATTTTGTAAGGTTGCAGTTTGTGTGGTTTTTTTTATAGAATAAATGCTGGAGGAATGTGAGTCGTTGATTATTATTTGAGGGACATGTGTCATTTTTTAAGCATTTTATTTTCACGATCATTTCTTATAAAGCTTCTTTTATATAATAGGTAGATGTACTAGTGTTAAGATTAGGGTTTTTGGGTTCATAAGTATTGGGGGGTTTTTTTAAACATCGACGAACAAAGACTTTTCCACTAGCATAATAAAGCTCGTTAATGATTTTTCTTTCGATAAAAAGGCATCACCCCATCCGTTGATGTTGTTAGTCGTTGGATGATAATTGTGTGTAGCAACAAAGGTAGAGGTCTCTCTTACATTAGTACCATATAATCCTTCGACCTCTCCCTCCCCTTATCCCCTTCCCTACTCATATCCATTGTGAATTGTTGATTTGAACCAAGTGAATTTAAACACAGGCCGGTATTGTTAAACTTAGAACTAAATGGGTTGTTCTTAAATTCAAGTTCAGACTTATAGCCTAATTTTTTTTGAATGGCGGATATTATGAAGAAAAATAGCAAGGAGCTAGAAATTACAAAGTTACAAGATAAGGATTTTTAAGCCAATCTACCCAACTAAAAGAAACCTTACATCTATGATTACACCAAAGAAAAGATCGAGCCACCACCTCATCAAAAATAATTTCCTTCGAGGGACGAACCGAACCAAAGATGCTCTTGTTACGAAAGGTCTAAATGTACCACCACATGACATAACAAACACCTTCAAGCAGCTTTTTATGTTTAGAATGAAGACGGATATTCAAGAGCCACTCTAGCCATTCCTCATAAGAAGAAACCTCCGTAACGTTTATATCCCACCAAAACAAAATCTTACGGAAAATCTCTCTAGCTATATGACAAGTAAAGAAAATATGGCTAGTCGATTCCACTTCCTTATCACATATAGGACATAAGATCAACTCGATATCCATACCTCTTTTAGAAATGTTCAATCTAGTAGGTAAGCTGTCCAACCTAACTTTCCAAGCGTGGATATTGACTTTGATAGGCACGGCATGTATCCAACGAGTCTTAGAAGAAACTACTGGTAAAGATCTATCATCAAGCACCTTCCTAATAGATGCAACCAAAAATTATCCACAACCTTCTAAAGACCACACTCACCTATCCTTTATGTCTACAAGAGAGACTCCCTCCATATTCTTCAAAAGTTGTGTGAATTGAGACTCTTCAAAACCACCTCTTGGAGCTCTACGGAACAAGGATGACATATCAACATGAGACATCTTTGAAGCCACAGTAACATTCTTGTGAGTCTCTAATGCGTACATTCTAGGATAAAGTGATTTGAGAGTGTTGTTGCCCCTTCATGCATCCTCCCAGAAAAGCTTGTCTTCCCCATTACCCATTTTTTTGTGAATAAAACCCATCAAATCAATGCCCTAATTTTGAAGTTGATGCACCTCTCTAACAATATCTAACCATATGGACGAATGATGATTTTTAACATGATTACCAAGTTTACCATCTTCTCCATGTATCCCTTTAATGACCTTGGTCCATAGAGACGATTGTTGAGTACGAAAACGCCACACCCATTTAAACAAAAGAGCTCTATTTAATGCATAGAAACTCAACACTCCATGACCTCCATTTTCTTTAGATGCCAACACTTTACTCCATTTAACCCATATCTGCTTCTTTCCATTGTGCTCTACGCCATTAAAAAACGACATCTGATAGATTCCATTTTATGAAGAACCTTCGATGGAACTTTGAATAACGACATATGATATATAGGTAACGGACCTAGAACAGATTTGAGAAGAGTTAGCCTTCCCCCGATAGATTAAGTCTTCATTTTCCATTTAGATAAGCGAGCTAAAATATTATTAACGATCTCGTTCCAAGACTGAATACGAGATATTAAGCAACCAACTTTCGATCCTAAATAAGAGAAAGGCACTTTAAGAATCGCACAACCAATTTTCTTTGCTGCCTGATCCACTTTATCACTAGAGACTGAAATCCCCATTAGTTTACTTTTGATCATATTTATATGTAAACCCGACGCATGATAAAAACAATCCAACACGTGAAGAATAGTATCAATATTAAAGTCACTCCAATGGACCATAAAAACAGCGTCATCTACATAAAAAAGATGAGACACTTGAAGAGAAGGACCAAGCTTAATACCTCTAAACATACCTGCGTCCACCACTCTTTGCACCAAGATATGGAGGCTTTCTATGATCAAAATAAACAAGAAAGGAGAGAGAGGATCGCCTTGCTTGAGGCCTCTATGAAACTAAAATTCATTAGTTGGGTTGCCGTTCACAATAACCGAACCTTTAGAAGAGAGAAGGCAATTACAAATCCAACCACACCACTTCTCACCGAAACCAATTTTTTTTAAGATGTCATCCAAGTAATCCCAGCTAATCGAATCATAAGCATTCTCAAAATCTACCTTAAAATCATCGTTTGATTCTTTTTCTTCTTACATTATTGAAATAACTCATTTAAAATGAATGGACCATCTAGAATTTGCCGATTCGCAACAAAGGCTGATTGAACATCATTCACTATGTCCCCCAAAACAACCTCAATACGGTTTGCCAAAATCTTGGCTATGATCTTGTATAAACTTCCAATTAAAGTGATATGTCAAAAATCTTTTAATATTTTAGCATCATGAGTTTTCGGGATTAAAGAAATAAAGGAGGAATTACTATCTTTAAGGAATTGCCCATATTGGAAGAAGTATAGAACAACCTCTACCACATCATTTTTTATAAAGGTCCAATATCGCCGTTAAAATCCAAAAGTAAAACCATCTGGACCAGGGGATTATCAACCCCACAATCCCAACCCGCTTTCTTAATCTCATCTCGAGTGATATTGTTTTCCATATCAGTTTGTTGATCGAAGCTCAATTTTTTTAGAAAATCCATATCAATGTGAAGATGATATAATGGAGGTTTATCAAAACGACTAGAAAAATGAGAGAAAAACTCACTTTTGACCAATAAAGGAGATTCAATCCATCTACCTTATGCCAAGATACCTCAGATAGCAAGTTGGTTTCTTTTTTTATTTAGGACCCCATGATAGTACTTTGAATTTTCGTCTCCTTCTATCGCCCATTTGATCTTGGTTTTTTGCGCCATCTCCATCGAGTCTAACTTGTCTAAATCTTATAAAGATTTAAAGACATCTATGCATTTATTGAGAATATCCGAGTTGCCCTCCCCGTTATCTAACAACAAGTCAATTTTGACAAGATCATCTTTTAAGCATTGCTTATAATTTTTTGAGCTGTCTTTATTGGATTTAATCCGCATGCAAATCTTCTCTTTGAGGTACTTCAATATTTTCATTAACTTTGACATAGCATTCGTATCAGTCACATGGGCATCATTCCATGTTTGTTCCACAAAGTTATCAAAACCTTCCAATTCAAACCAGTCATGGAAAAACAAAACGGAGTAGGACCATAATCAAAATGAGACTCATGCATTAATATGGGCCTATGATCGGATAAGTAACGATCCAATGTAATTGCTGAAATATTAGGACATGAATTCATTAAACCTTCAGAAATAATAAAACGATCAAGTTTGCTCATCTTCAAGGCTGATTTGTGGCACCACGTGAATTTGCACCTGTCTAAAGGGACCTCCTCCAATCCAGCAGTTGAAATGAACAAATTGAAAGCATCAGCACCTTGAACGTTAAATATAGATCCGTGTCTCTCTTTTTGCGTACGAACTTCATTAAAATCACCCATTATGAGTACTTCACCATTCCAGTTATTAAGCACTAAAATCACGTAGTCCCACAACATCTTCTTAACACATAACTCTTGTGGAGCATATACTGAAATAATAATAATCTTCTTACCATTAGGCACCCATTCACCTTGAATCATAACAAAGTAATCTGAAATCGTGGAATTGATCTTGCGAAACATTCTTGGATCGCAAATACAAAGATTACCACTCGAATTTCCAACGGAAGGACCATACTCATATTCAAATCCAAAGTTACCCCAAAACAATTTGATATTGAAAAGCTCAATATCCTCCATTTTAGTTTCTTGTAATGACAGAAAGTTCACCTTGTGTTTACCACATAACTCCCGAACCTAGTCTTTTTGAGCCTCCTGGGCAAGGCCTTGTATGTTCAACGACATAAAATTCATCGATTACCATCATTCACTCCTTGGGAATCAATGATGTCGCGAATGTTTTTCATACATCCATCATATTGTAACCCATGATTTGTCCCACTTTATCTAATTCATCCATGAGTTGTAAGATTGAACCTCCAGAACGTGGTATCTCACATTTTTTAAAGTGGCATGAGCATACAGATCTCTCTGTATCATTCTTCGAACTGTTAAAAGGGGAGTTCTTCTTTGTGGCGGATTTAACTTTTTCGTCTTGAACATTATGAACATAGTCATCACCTTCCACATCCAACTCGTTTAAGGGATTATTTTGAACGTCTACATCAGTTGCGGGAGTAAATCCATGGGGATATTTTAAGTTATCATCAGAGTTGAGACCACCATTATTGTTATTTTTATTCTTGTTGAGTAACTCATAAATATTGAACGTGTCTTTAGAACGAGTATCCTTTGGGACACCAATACAGTCCTCCTTCACATTAGCAGGAGATTGTTCTTTCTTAAAAATGGTTTCAGCGACCGCTTCAATGTCACTTTCTCCATCCACATTTAGAAATTTGTGCATTCCTCCATTTTCATTAATTATACCTTCCTTGCTCATTTTTTCATCAGACTTGCTATCATCATCATCTTCTTCTTCAAATTCAGTAATCCAACTAGAAACTTCTTTAGCCCGTACACAAAATATTTTGCCTTGGATAATGATTTTAAATGATTCATAAATGTTCTCAACTAGTTTAGTTTTGATACAAACTCTTTTACTGTGGAGATATCCTCCTTAGTCCTTACTGTTCATCAAAATATAATAATTAACCCCATTTAGATGTAATACGAGAGAAAGTATTTTTGGACCACGCTTTTAAGTGGTATTCCCTCGATATCTACCCACGTAACTCTTTCGTCCATGAAGAATGAGTTTGATGCTTGAAGAAATGAGCAAACCATGAGCCTATGCCCACGTTAGACCTAAACCTCTCTTTTGCAACTTCTGTATTGAATTCGATCGTCACCCAAAATCCTTCTATATATTTTTGCTTGATGTTGTCAAAACCTTCATTAGCTAAAGCCATTTTCTTTTTTTTTTGGGTAAAGAGTTACCCCGGTAAAATTGTATTAATCACAAGAACCAAATAAGAACAAAGGAATATGGCTGAAGTACCACATTCACCTCAAGCATAGCTTGAACTTCCCTAAAGACGTTTGTGACATACCACAAACCTCAAACCTCACGAAAAAACAAACTCAACTATATGAATACAATGAGTATAAATAAGAACTTAAACTAGTAAGTCTTCTCCAGAAACTCCCTTTACTTCGAACACTCCAAGCAGCAATCAGCATCATAGGACCACTCATACGAGGCATGAGAGAACTAGCCATAGATCCTAAAGTTATTAGGCATCTTCCATCGCCTAAGAAGCAATCTTACCGACTCTGGGTTCTTGAACCGGAAGGTAATTAGTTTCAGCCGAACCGTCACCATGTGGATATTGTCCATGTTATGGTTGTCGAATCATTGTGGGGGTTTGTGCCATAATGGGTGTCGAATCATTGTGGGGTGGAATGTGGATATTGTCCATGTTATGGTTCTTGCTCAATCGACCCAGGCTCTGCATGTGAAGGTAATTCACAAGGAGACTAACAAAACAATTTTTTGTTCTTTCATTTACGCAGGTAATAAGCAAGCTCAACGCAGGTTGTTATGGAGGGAATTGGGTGCTCATAAAAATGCATTTTCAAGTTTGTTAAAGATGTAAAATCTTTGACTTTACCCATCATAGCTGTAGAATAATCTGGTTAGCACACGTTTCATCAAGCACGATCGTCGGTAAGTCCTCCTTCTTATTAATAGAGTAAGGTCCAATCTTAACAGCATGGGCATAAGATTTATAATACCCATTCTCCCCCTCTCCTTGTGAAATTCCTTTGAGACATTCTTATCCCCCTTTTATATGAGAATTGGGAGTTATTTTTATTCAACGATGATCTTTGAAACCTAGCAATGTTTGCATGAAGTTTAAAACGCCCAACCCATATAGTACAAAGATTATTAACCAAACGGTCTACATTGAAGATCTTAATGAAATGAAAAAACCAAACCTTTTACCAGATTTGGACCTCCTGTCTGGAATAAAAGCGTCAACAGCATTCCCATATTGATTACATACCGTTCATAACTCCTTAGCAGAGAACTTATCCGGAAAATTCGTGACAAAAATAGACGAAGAAAGCTTCATTACCTCATCTTCCTTTGAACGATGACCCCCCATAGAAAACGAACCTTGAGTTGTTCTACCATCCCCATTATTATTCCTCATCGATAAATGAAAAAACTACGAAAAACCTAAATATACGAATTAGGGTTTCGAACAAGAAAAATAGAAGAAAAACCCTAAAACTAATCAGATCCCTATGCTCCTGAGGTAGAAGATCGCCTAACACGCTCGTTTAGAAATCAATCAACATGTGATGATCTCAATAAACAAGGGTTATAACAATCACCACACAAGAGAGGTAGTAGATACAATCAATTTAGGGTTTCGCATGGTGCATGTTCCGGCGGCTAATAATTTAGGGTTTTCATTTGATAGACTTATAGCCCAATTGCGATGTTATTTATAACTTTTACACGTTAATCAACGACCTACATTTGGCTGGGTAGGGGTGTGCAGAATTCAGGTTTTACCCACATAAATCAAAATCGAACCGAACAAAAAAACCAAACCGAATTTGCCAAAACTGAACAGAACCGAATTAAATATTCGGTTTTTGGTTGTGATATAGTTTTGAAAAAATGAATACGGAACTGAACCAAAAACCATATTCGCATAAATATATATATTTTATATATAAAAACATTAAAACTCTTTCACAATTTAAAAATAACAATTTTTAAACCTGAAAATTTTTTTGTTGCTAAAAATTTATAAAATCAAATTAATAAATAATTAAAATTATGTATTCGAGTTGTTCGGTTCCGGTTTAATTCAATTGAATTTGGTTCGGTTCGATTTTTGGTTTTACCCAGAAAAATATTTAACTGAGCTAATCGAACCGAATAAACCGAACAACCCGATAACCAAACCGATGAACACCCTTTAATAAGAATGCGAACTATTTATTTCACAATGGTTATTAAAAGTTTAAGGCATCAGGTGAACTAAGGTAGGATTACGAATTTTGTGATTTTGTAAATTTATAATAGCTTATTTTGGTATACTTTTAGTTGTTTCTTCCATTCAGTTAGTACAGCCATTTGTGCTATGTAAAAATGAAGTGATATATGGTTATCTATGCAAATGTCCCCCCTACATGTTCTAAGTTTCTAACAATAAATTGTTGACTATACTTTGGGTGTGTTCGGATTGAGGGTTTTAGGTGTGCTTGGATTAAGGATTTTGAGAATAAGGAAAGTGAACATATTCATATGGAGAGTATTAAAAGGTAGAATTCCGGTTCGAGAGGAGCTAGATAAAAGCGGCATTGACTTAGATTCAAAATTGTGTCCTTGTTGTAATAGCGCGGTGGAAACATGTGTGCATAGCTTGGTATTATGTAACTTTGCTATGAGTGTGTGGGAAAAGGTTTTTAATTGGTGGAAGGCTAGGAAAGTCAATGCATTCTCTATTGTCGAAATGTTTCGCTCAACGAAAATGTAGATGTTCCTAATTATTCCTCGCATCTTTGGCAAGCGGTCATATGGACTTCTGGGTACTTCATTTGGAAATGAGTAATGAACGTGTTTTTAAGAGTAAAGTATCAAGCATAAATAAAATTGTTCAAGATATTCAACTTAAGAGTTTCGAGTGGATTACAAGAAGATCGAGAAAGAAAATAGAGATGGAGTGGCATCTGTCCGCGTATATGCCGGACAGGCTAATAGCCCGAATGGGCCACACAAAGCCCAAGCGAACCACTCAAGCCCAATCGAATCATTCCAGACCAAGCAAGCCATTCAAGTCCGAAAGGGCCAGAAGAGTCCGAACGGGTCATGAAGTTCTGAATGGGTACAGGACGTCAGCATAGTAAACAACAAAGTACTGACTTTATTTCAGAGACCTACAGGGCAACGTCATCAAAGAGATAACGTCACCATAAACACAGAAAGATAGTAACTACACGATAAACTGTGGCATCAACTAAAGAGATGTCACCATCTAAGACACAGGCGATAGAGACATGACGAAAGGGTCGTCATCTACATGCCAGAAACCGTACATCGCTACAGTGTTTCGACTAGTATAAATACCTTCGTATTTACTATTCAAAGGACAGCATTTACTGCACACACACACACACATTTATTACTATAGCCCCCTCGGCTCCCATATACAACCCCTTCGGCTCATATTCACATACTTAGTCTCACACCCGAGCTTGGTCCTGGGTCAACACCCAGGGCGAGTTAACGGGTATTCTTTCTTACTTTCAGGTAATTCAAGAGGATACTTCACCAAGAGACGAGGGAACGCACCCTAGACTCTAGGCACGGTATTTTACCTTAACAATGACATCTTTAAACAGTCGACAACGCATAAATCTAAGCTATACAACCTAATTGTAGATAAAAGGGTTGACGTCACAAGGACCAATGCAATGAAAGTCATAATGGCTTAATTTAAATAAAATGTACTGTGCAACACACCTGAGGGCTAATATAAATAAAAATAGTTTACAAGTAAATAATAAGGCTAATAAAGACCATACAAGTATTACTAAACATCATACTTACATGCTCGGGGACATAATAACGTATGTGAAATAAATAGGTAAACATACGGAATAACAACGCATATATACAAGCCAAAATCGTTGCATCCAAAAACCATGCATGAAGTTGGTCAAGTTATAATTGACGTATATGTACTTACCATGCATGCAAGAGAGAATATCTAAGCTACTGGAATTGTAAGAGCACTCTCAAATAAAATCAACTATCTAGAAGCACATTTAATGAGCAAATAGCCAACTTGCAAAAAGAATATTTGATGCGTAGGATGATCAGATAAGGATAACGAATATATTCGCCTGCAAAAAATATTTGATTCTTATGCAATTCGAAGAAGAGATTCGTTCACCTTCTATAAATAGGAGGTCAGTAAGTTGTCAAGAAAACACAACAAAAACTATCATATCCTATCTTCTATAACAAACACTTCATATAGTTATGGTTTCATCATCCGACTTGATCGTCGGAGCTTAATCTCGGGGTAAACCCCGGGATAAGTTCTAACGTGTTTTTTTCTTTCTTGAGTGATACAGGTTACCAGGTTCATTTATACGGCATCACGAACCCCACATATGG
>BQNB010085415.1:0-21384 GCA_026074375.1 Tanacetum coccineum | reverse complement strand
TTATGTTTACTTGTTAAAGCATAAACATGAAGTGTTTGAAACCTTCAAGGTTTTTCAAAAAGAAGTAGAAAATCAACTCGGCAAGACCATAAAATCGCTACGTTCTGATCGTAGGGGCAAATATATGAGTCAAGAGTTTTTGGATCATCTCAAGGATCATGGGATTATCGCCCATTATACTCCTCCTTACACTCCACAACACAATGGTGTGTCTTACTTAAAAGTCTGAGGTTGTGAGGCACTTGTTAAGCGAGATACTCTTACCAAGCCTGGCAAGTTAGAACCCAGGTCTATTAAGTCTATCTTCATAGGATACCCAAAGGAAACAATGGGATATTCTTTCTACTACCCACCCGAGAACAAAGTCCTTGTTGATCGGAATGCTGAATTCCTAGAGAGTAGTCATATAGATCAAGAAGCAAGTGGGAGTCTAGAAGATCTTGAAATTATTCAAGAAGAAGATACACATCCTTCTATAGACACTAGCTTAAATCAAGAAGAGGATGATCTCGAAATGGATGAACCTCAAAGTGATATCATTCCCATTCGTAGGTCCACAAGGACACGCCGTCCCACAGATCGCATGTGTTTATACATCGATGCTGAGGAACATGAGTTAGGGGATCTTGTAGGTCCTTATAAACAGGATCTGAATGAGCCTTGAACGACTGATAGTCCTTTTAATAAATCCAAAGATACTATGAGAGACAATAACTGTGAATACAAATATTGACGCGGAATATCAATATCTATACCAAGATGAACACAAGAACGAATACCAAACTTGCTATTACTATTACTATTTGATTGTGAATTCTCAATCAACTCATATTTTTTTACAATACTATTCTATGTTCCTTTTATAGACTTTAAGAGATAATGCTTATCTCTTCCTAGATTAACGTTAATTGATAACTATTACTATAATTACAACAGACTTAACTGTCTGGTCAAGACTTAGCTGACATCGTCAAACAGTATTTAACTTAATATTGTCCAGACTTAAGTTAAAGCTGGCAGACTTAACTTGCTCACCAAACTTAACATCTATACTAACGTACTAACTATTTCTATCAGTAGACTAACTAAAACAACAGACTAACTTAATACAACATATTAATCTGTTTACAATTATTCCTTACAATCCTCCCTAACTGATCTTCAATCATGAACTTCAAGTTCTTCAACACATTCTCGATCTTAAATACTTTTAAGCTTCACATGGGATTAGAGGATTGTCTGAACTCTGTCTTTCAAATAATGTGTCTTTAAGTCTCAAATCTGACAGCAACTGTCTTCAAAGCACAAGAGCTCCAATCTTGACTGCCACAAAAAAATAGTTTTTTGGCAAACTACGCAGCCATAATACGATTTTTTAGTGCTTAACATGAGCCCGTTTGCTATGGACAAGTCAAAGATTTGGTTGTAAAACATGTACATTGAAAACCATATGATCTTGAGCAAATCATCAGCTAAATAACGGATTTGATAAGTCTTACCAGCTAGCCATTGCTCTAGAGTAGCCATGCTTCATATAGAATACAATGTGCATAGAATACCATACAATTTTTTTGGTAAATGTCAACCATCTAATATGGATTTGCAAGTCCTACCATAAGCCTAATCTAAAGGACTTAGTTTATGGTTTTTTTCACAGCCTTAACCACAACCATAAACTTGTGGCAATCCAACTCATCACTTTAAGCAGATAGGGTTGAGTTGAAAAACCATACAACTTATTTGCAAATTGTCATCCATAGAACAATGTTGAGAATTCTTTACCAAGAGCCGATTGCTCCTTGACTATCCAGTCCATTGAAGGTTAGACATGGAACTGATAACCATTGTTGTGTAAGTAGCATACAAACCTTCACCAAGTGTTAATCCTTGCTCAACTTCTAACCTAGGCTCTCAACCTTACACATTTCACTACTACAAATGCTGCTTGTTTCTTCATAATTTTCAACAATCTATACAAACTTACTCATCTTCCCCATCCAAAAGCTCATTTCAACATTGTTTACATACCTCACAGAAAGAGGATATTTTCTCTCAGACAACAAATAAACATCCATATCAAGTTATTAAGCTAATGTACCCTACAGGTTATCATAGATATCTCCAACTTACAATCTTATGCTTCCTACTTACTCCAGATAGAATCTGTGCTAAGAGGTACTCAAACATAATTCTTAACAAACCAGAAAGCCCCTACTCTAACTTATTCCTCAGGCCCAACCATCCAATATCAATTCATTACTATCATTACAACTCAGTAAGGTCATCTCTAAGATATAGACTTTAACATTGCACCCAAAATAATGTATACCTATATCTGCTCCAACTTCCCTACAATTAGGTATACTCTTTTTCTCCATGTTTAATAATCTTATAAGTAGTACACTAGTGTTTTCAAAGCCACAGAACAGGATTAATAGGAGATTTAGTACCTGTGTTAGACTTCTCATGCTTACAACCTTATCTGAATCTTCAGAATCATTTTCATCAACACTTGTATTCACACCTTTCCTGCCATTAATCTTTCTTCTCTTTCCAGACTTCTTTGTTGATTCATCCTCCTTTGATTCATCATCTTTATCTACTTTCAGTCTTTTTGGAGTCTTTGTTTGAAGCTCTCACCACAGCTATTCAAGCTACTTTATGCTTCAAAAACTTATTGGAGCAAAGGACATCAAACTGTTTTACAACATGTAAACACTTCCATTGACTACTGCAAAACTCAATTCTTCAGCTGAATTATCTTCCATGTCCCTTATTCTTTAAGTAGTTCATCCAAGTAGGTTAACAGCTGTGGATTGGGTCATGGCTTGTTCCTTTTTAGCTTGGCTCTTTCTTCAGCAAACAACTTCTTTCTTTGATTTACAATATCCACATTCTCTTTGCAAAGTCTTCTCCTTGAAGTTCACTTCCAAGCATGCTCTTTGACAACTCTGCATTAGCTTCAGTTTGCTCTAATCAAATCCCAGTCTTCATTTGTGTAATACTGAGTCCCTAAACTGTACTTGAGCTTTTCTTTTCTTGCGTTCTCAGTCAGGTCTTCTTCTTTCAATTCATTGTGCTAAAAGCATCCAAATGAATTTTCTCAGCCATCCTCTCTTTTTGTAAGGAATTCCAACCTGATAGCTTCAGCAAGGCTCGTCTTCTTCTTGTAAAAATTTGTTCCTTTGACACTCTTTGGAGTTCTTCACTCACATATGGAGCTTCCCTTCTCTTTGCCTTTATTTTTCACCAGCAGTACTACTTGCTCAATAACAGTATTAAGTTTCAAACTACCAGTAATAAACTTACTACATTATTAACTTCAATACTATGCCATAAATCTCACCACAGTATTAATCTTTCAGCACCTGAGCATCATCTTCTTAAAGTTCAAGCTTGAAAGACTAACTTTCTTACCTTTAGTCTCTTTACTTCTATTGTACCTCCTTCCTTTGCAATGGACCTTGACTTTAAATAGGCACCTTTTGAGAGAGTTTTGGCTTGCTTCAAGAGTGTTTGGGCTTATACATCCACTCGTTCCTCCCTAAGAATGTGCCTTGTTGTAAGGAGTGTAGACAGTCCATTTATTGAAGAATCTAGAGGATCAGCTTGACTTTTCCCTTCCCTTGAGCCTCAGTGCTTCATCCACTGAAATATGTCAAAACTAAATTCCTCCTTATAGAAACCCTTCCAACTTCTCACCTTCTGACTAGCTCACTAATGTATACAGATTTACATTTCCATGGTTTAGCTTGTTTGTTTTGGAGAATCCAATTCCAGCTATCAATTCTTTGAAATCACTTGGGAACTGTGTGAAAGCAATCATCCATAGGCAATGCGACTTGAGCCGTTCTTGTAAGGGTGAGAAGTGATGGAGGACAGGAAGTGCTCTCATAGAGTACTCATCTGTTAAGGTTCAGTCTCAGGTGGTGGATGGTGGTATTTAGGTGATGGACTAGTTGGTGTGAGTTGTTTTGAATAGGTGTGTGGTGTTGGAGATGGCATAGGTGGAGGTGGAGAAGTAGAGGTTGGGATAGGGGGTGCTGTTGGTGAAGGTTGTATTGAGCTTGAAGCACATGTTACTTGTCCTGCAATAAGGTTAGAAGCAACAGAGCAACATAGATATGCAATAAATCTTGGTGCCCCTTGAAAACCCCTTTTTCATATGTCCCAAATTATCTTGGTCAGCTCCACAGCTAGATAAGGGTGATTGTTTTCATGTTTGAATATTCAAAATACAATTGCAGAAAACGGAAACATCAAAAACTATTTCTTGTTCTTCAAATAGCCATCAACCATCAAAAATGCGTTCTTAAAAAATATAACACTCTACCATGGATAGACAAATCAAAGCATAGCAATAACTACCAAAATGAATCCCATCACCACTTATAACTTATACAGTGCAAAGATGGTGGACCAAATATCGCCATTGAGGTAAGTGATGGTGGACAGGAGAGTGCTTCTCATAGAGGTACTCATCTGTGGTAGGTTCCTCAGGTGGTGGTGGTGGTGGTGATGTAATAGGTGGAGGTGGAGATGTAGATGTTGGGATAGGTGGTGGTGTTGGTGATGGAATAGGTGGAGGTGGAGATGTAGATGTTGGGATAGGTGGTGGTGTTGGTGATGGAATAGGTGGAGGTGGAGATGTAGATGTTGGGATAGGTGGTGGTGTTGGTGATGGTTGGGATTGAGCTTGAGCAGCATGTTCTTGTCCTGAGGTTGGAACCTCGAAGAAAATCTACTATCTCAGCAAACCCTGCACTCTCGTTAGGCTTGCGCAAAAACCCCACTTGATTGTGTTTGTCACAATATTTTAATTGAGCCATTGGACAACCGTATTAAGAACTTAGGTTTTGATGTGAATAAAATAGTAGATGCTGGTAGCAGAACGCTTGACTATTTTTGTTAGAGAGATAATTTGTAGAAAAGGAGATAGCAATTAAAGAAAAGTATGAAAGAGAAATCAAACTTTATCTATATATAGCTACTCTGTTGGACTACTATTGCGCCGTAAAAATCTCTAACGGTTACATTTAAACAGTACTTAAGCAGAAAAAGTCAATTTTCCCGCAACCAGCATTAACATAAACCTACCAGTATTAACAATTTACACTACCAGACTTAATGTGGTCAAACAAAATTAATTTAGAGTCAACCCGAAGTAACCCTTTTTCAACCAGAATTAACAAAGGAAAGGCTAACTACCTGTATTAACTCTACTTAACCACCAGTATTAACCTACCAGGATTAATATGACATACTACCAGAAGTAACCTAAACTTAACTACCCGAATTAACTCTACTTAACTACCAGTATTAACCTAACAGTATTAATATGATACACTACCAGTATTAACCTGCCAGAGTTAATATGACACCTAACTTTAATACCAGGATTAAAAATTACTAACTAACAGTATTAATATTACTTAGCTACCAGAATTAACAAACTATACATCTAAGCCTCCCCTTAAATGTTGCTATGGGTTGATCATACCAATGCTAACCACCAAGTAATTAAACCGAGGGCCATCAAATGGTTTGGTCAACAAGTCAGCTACATTTAAGTCTGTGTGAATTTTCTCCACACTTATGAGCTTCTTCTCATAGCAATCTCTGATGAAGTGGTGACGAATCTCAATGTGTTTGGTCTTAGAATGATAGACTGGGTTCTTCACAATGCAGATTGTGCTTTCATTATCAATGTGGATTTTGGTATTCATGAAGTTGAAACCACAACACTTGACCACAGCAATTTGCAGCAGCTACATATTCAGCTTCAGTTGTTGAAGTGGCTACAATAGTCTGTTTCTACCGATTGTGGATTTCCTGTCAAGTTGGCTCCACATAGTCCCTATCCATAGATGGCTTCTAAACTAAAGGGTGATTCCCTAAAACCATAAGCCCAAGTTTGGTTGCCCTTGAGAATACTGAAGATTCTCTTACGCCATTGATAAGATAAGTCTTTGGAGAGTAACCTAAAAACGTGAACAAACACATACTGCATACCTATATCAGGTCTAGAAGCAGTTAGTACATAAGGGTAACCTAACATAGATCTGTACAGGTATACATCTACATCAACAAGCTCCTCAATCCCATGTTAAAGGCAGATTTGGTCTCCATGGGTTGATGATTGCAGCTTTCACATTTACAAGATCAAATTTCTTAAGTATCTCAGCTACATACTTGTCTTGAGATATGAAGATTCCTCCCTTGTTCTGCTTGACTTGTAGACCTAAGAAAAATGTAAGTTCACCCATGGAACTCATTTGAAATCTGCTTTGCATCAAAGCTTCAAACTCATCACACCAAGACTTGTTGGTAGAAAACCAAAAATGATATCACAACCATACACTGAACTAGCTTATATCCTTTTGTCTCTTTTAATGAATAAAGTCTGTCAATTGTGTCCTAACCCCTCTTGACCATGCTTTCTCTAAAGAAGGTTGAAAAAAGTAGCAAAGAGAACCAAGCTCTAGGGCTTGATGTAGTCCAATACAAAGCATTTGACCACCTTAAAAACCTATTGGAGATCATGGGATCAACAAAACCAGGGAGGTTGTGAGCAAGAACAATAAACCTCTTCATCTATAATTGCCATACAGAAAACACTTTAACATCCCTTTGTAAACTGTGAACCCCATAAATGAGGCACAAGGCAAAAACAACCTGATGCTTCAATTCCCCCCCCCTTTTTTGCACAGAGCAAAACCTAATCATAGTAATCAACCTTATTCCTTGTTTACCCCTTTGGCCACCAATCTGCTTATTCCTCACACCATACCTCTTTCATCTCTTTTGTTTATGTAGACCCACTTGGTGCCATCACCTCATTCCATGAGGTAGATCAACAAGCACCCATACTTGTTGGTAGCGTTGAAATTGTAACAGCTCTTCTTGCTGGACCTTGAACCCAACTGTCATCTTGTAAAGCTTAGCAATCTTATTTAGGTTCCTCTGATATAGATAAGCATGCAAAACAAAACAATGCTGTTGATCTTTGTGATTGTTTCTTTGCTATTTTTGAGTATGACTGAGAAGAGCATGAGCTCCTGATTTATTCTGCACTTTGACTCTCTAGTTTTGCACAGCTGACTAAGGATCAACCAAGTAATTGAAATTTTTAGGTGATACTATGAATCCAAGTGTAATGAGTAGTACTATACTTCAATTTCTGTAGAAACTGTTGAAGTCGTTATCACACCTTCCATCTAAGATGCCTCATCAAAAATTCCTGTCTCAGGCTTGTAACAAAGATTTCGAGCTCTGGCAAGACTGAATCAACATTATCAAGCCTATCAGTAAACTGACTGTCTACCAGTTATGAAGTGAGTTAGTACGTAGTGTTTAGTTTTCAGGACATCCCTAAGATTCTTAGGGCAATTTCTTCCAACTCTCTTCTAAAAGCTTGAATCTTAGGATTAGTAGAGGAATCCTTCATCTCTGTTTGAGGTTCTTTCAAGGTCTCCTCTGGCTTTGAGTTTTTGGAAGTTGTCCTTGATGCATCTTTTTCTTCAGGAATCTTGACAGCTGAAGGCAACAACAATATCTCAACTTCCTTCATCTTTTTCCTCAGAAGCAATTGAAGAACCTGCACTGTTAGTTTCCTCTGAAATACCTGCATGGTTAGCTTGATTCTCCAAAGATACAGGAATATAGTTCATAGAGTCAGTAAGATAGTCAATATCAAACATCCATCTATATCCTACTCCTTTGACATTGGGTTTTTCTTCAAGAAAATTAACATGCAGATTAACTTCTACTTTTTTGTTTACTAGATAGTAAACCCAATAGGCTTTGCTGATTAGAGAGAACAACTAAGAATCCTTCATCAAATTTTCTATCAACTTCCAAGCCACTAAGAGTATCTAGTAAGGTAAATGACACCCAACAAGGTCAAAGTAGCTATAATTGGTTTGTGCCAATAAAAATCTCAAATGTAGTCTTGGTAGGGTTTTGTCACTCTAACCCTATTAAAAATATAGCAAGCAGTACTAACTGCTTCAGCCCAAAAGGTGGTTGGTAAGAGTGAATCTGCTAGCATAGTTCTAGCAGCCTCAATTAGGGTTCTATTCATCCTCTCAGCAACTCCATTTTGTTGTGGAGTTCTGGCAGTACTATACTCTTGTTTTATCCCTTTGTTGCCCTACCAAAAATTCAAGCATATCCTCTATTTCTAAATACATTGCCATTACCTGACCTAATGATCTTAACTCTATGACTAACTGGTTTTCAATCTGCCTATAAAGTCTGAAGTATGTCCACATTTTCTTCCTAGAGGCCAAAAAGAATAACCCAACAAAATCGTGTACAAATCATCCAGTGATAACAAGGCAATAACTTGCATGATATGCTTCTCACAGAAGTGGGACCAAAAGTTTCATATGCAAGTGTGGATGGCTTGGTTATCATTCTTTTCTAACTGGCCCTTTGCAAGAGGCCCTATGTTGTTTGCCCTTTATAGAAAGCAACACATGTGTGGTCATTTTTGAAAACCTTGAAGTAACCTCTTACAAGGTTTTCCCTTACACAAATGTATAGATTTTTAAAGTTGATATGACCCATTCTTCCAAGCCATAATTTAGATTCAACACATGTGGCCTTAGCAATCAAACAGGCAAAACCTTAGCAGGAGAGGTGTCTGTCAATGTCAAAACTGCACATGATTTGATGTCTAGGACCTTTAAGAGTATCTGATTTTCATCATCATCTAAATTCAGAGGACACCAAAGACATCATCTCAGTAAAAAGAAACCTTAAGCTCTTATCAACAAATTTGGTGATATAGAGGAAAAGGTTTAAAGTTGCCCTAATTTTTCCTTTCACAAAGGACACACTTGTCAAAATCTAAATTGCTACTCTTATTCTAACCTTTACCAGAGATGTAGCCTATTGCTACTATTCCCAAAGGTAACAAGACCCACCATTGAATTCTTCAAAATCCTCTAGTTGATCTTGTTACCTGGTCATGTAAACCCTGAGCACACAACCTATCAAAAATACCTCTATCTACCATGTTCTTCAGTGGATGTTCCCTACCATGAATAGATAAATTATTCTCTTAGGCCCAGGCCTTTGCATGCTGTTTCTGCCTTGTGGACCATTTGCATTCACAGTTCTAATAAAAGTAGGTCCACTGTTATAATTGAAGTTTGGCCTAGGGTTCCTCCAATTATAACTTGCTGAGGACTTAACAGCAGATCCCCAACTTCCCATTACAGCATTAGCATGAGCCATTTGTGCTGTAGACTTTGCAAAAGGTCTTCTTACAGATGAATATGATTTTGAAAAATCCCTTCTTTGATTAATTTGATCCATCTGTGGTCTTTTGGGACTCATACTGTTTGAGGTTGTGCCAACAGAATTAACTTTAGGACTAACAGTATTAACTTTAGGCCTATCAGAATTAACTTTAGGCCTACCAGAACTAATATTTGTCCTACCAGTATTAATATTAGGCCGAACAGAATTAAACTTTGGCCTACAAGTATTAAGTTGTACTGATCTAGGAACAAAATTATTAGAGTGATTAATTCTGTTTGCATTTGACAAACATGTTTTTGTCACCCCATTACCAGTATTAACCACCCTCTTTTCCTCAGCTTCCCTAGCCATTTTCCTTTCATTAATAGTCGCATCTTTAATCAAGTGATTGAGACTACTACAAACAAAACATTTTTTCTTTGTAAAAGAGTAACCAATCCCCTAGTGCTCTTTTATCATCATACATTCCCAACTCTTCCAATTAACGTTATAGTTGTTCTTATCTTTAAGTGGTTGCCTAGGAGTTTTTATGAGTGAAGACACAACTAGTTGCAACTTTCTGTTGATTTTTGAAAACGACACAACTTTTCTCATTTGTTACTTCCAACCCTTGACTTAGACCTCGTCATTAGGTTCATCTAAACATTCTGATTCATTCTCAAAAGAGTGCTCAAAAGTAATTCCACATATATCCGTAACTGTCATTGGATTGACAGGTAGAATCTCTGCAAGAATTTTCATCTTATACAACTAATTTTCAAGGTTTGATGACCTTTCTTGCATAAAATATACAAAGCATCATCATTTCCTCCTGGGGGTTGAGGAGTATAATCTCCACTTAAAGGAGGTGGGACTCCTTTAAAGTCATTGGTCTTTGTAAATCTACTGTATGAAGGCTTTCCTATTGAATCCTCTTTTGAACACCTAAAGACAGAAGAATTTATTTCTTCCTCATAACTTAGAACCTCATCATTAGATTGTATTTCAAACCCTAAGCCTAGTTTATCATTTGACCTCATGCCAGAATTTATTAATCTCCAAAGATTCTTGGAGATTGTTCCTGAATCTACATTCTTCTGCAATTGTTCCTTTTCTTTGACAGCTTTCATTCCTATTCTCCTATATCTTTTAAGCTTTTCATCTTTTTCATGTATTTCATTAGCTTGAAATGCAAGCTTTTCATTTAGAGAAAGTTGCTGTTTTTGAGAAGTAACAAGTTGAGCTTCTAGTTTCTTAACAGCTAGACAATAGGTAAGTATTTGTGCTTCTTGATCACCTAACTGATTCATTTGTTCATCAAACAGTGTTTTAAGCTTATTATATTAATCAATACAAGTTTAGAACACAAAAGATAACCTCATGGCTTGAGCTGATACCATAAGTGCATGATTTGATTCTTCATCTTCAGTTATTTTTCTCCCAATTTACAATCGCATCATGCTATTGTCATCAAACTCCATTTGATCTTCTCTTGCTTCCAAGCACTTGATGTTGATAAAGAAGTCTCTCTTCTTCTTTACTATCCATATGTCCCCTAGCGTACATTCACTAGCAAAGTGACCAGTGTTTTGACAATTGTAAAACACTCAAGTTTTCATTTTGTAAAAACTCAACAGGTGTTTTCCATCCACAACAACTCTCCTTCCTGTTTTCTTTGTAAAACTTCTACATGTCTAATAGCAATCATTGCAATTTGCCAATTGAGTCCATCTCATCAATATCTACATCATCAATCTGTACCAAAGTCTAATCATGAATTACACGTCCAAAACCACAGTTATGTTATGGCAAAGAGTGGAGAAATAACATCATCAGAAACAAAACAGCAAGAACTTCTTTCTCAGGGAACATTTGTTGAAGAAGTAGAAATAGTTGGCAAGAATTTGTATGCACCAGATAACCAACTTAACCTTATTAGTGCTGAACATGCTTTGAGAAGTACAAAAATGCAACATTTTGAGCACTTTTGAAGAATGTTTGGAGCTACCTTGAATTTCTTGCTCAACACTCTAAGTTTATTGTAACAAATCATCAATTAGATAAATTGTCAATCTCTGATTAGTTCTCATTGTCAATTTGCCAGATTGGTACCATGCGAAGGCAAAGATCTAAGAAACTTATGATTTGCTTCTTCTGTTGATACCTCAGCACATGAGCTATTACCATTGAGAAAGTAACTGTTGAAAACTTCATATCCTTTTCTAGTCCTTCACAGAATTGATATCTTAAATGCTTTTAAAACTGTGTTTGAAATAGCCTTCTGCACTTTCTTCTTTTATTTTTTGCCATTACTACCCAACCTAGATTCAAATGGCTTTCCCATATCTCTTTTGCATCATCCATGTCCATGAATTCTTTCTCATATGTTATTTTAGACTGGCCATCAGCAAAATATCTATAGCGCTTCTTTCCTTTCAACAGCTGAATCTCTGTAGCAGAAAACTGTGACAATATCTCGAACAACACAAATCCTTTGCCAGTTGAAATCTCTCTTGGAGTTACATTCTGATTACTTCCATACTTCATTTCAATTTACTACAAAGGTAATGCTTCATCTCCATTGCCCCATATATCATACTCTCTCATTCAGAAATGGGAGTTTGATATTTGAGAATTGGATTGGTTTGGGGAATCATTTGTTGTATGTGGTTTATGTGTGAGGCAGCACCAGTGTCCTGAAAGCATCTTCATGTTTGATTCTTCACCATCACTGAGATGATTGATAAATCATCATTTTGCAAGAATGGACATTTGGAATATATGTTGTCTGTGGTTCTTTATGATTCTTCTTTCTCAGAGTCCCTCTAAAGGCTCCGATACCACTTGTAGGTACCTGTTTATGATCTGACAAGCCTGGTAAGACTATAGATAACTTGTGGAAAATGCCAAATCAACTATATGATAGACACTGACTATGAATTATCAAGTGTTAATGCGGAATCTTAACACAAGAGTAAAGAAGAAACGACAATACTAATTTACTATAAAGCTCTATGCTTCTATTGATTTTCAATCACTTACACGTTGTTTTTTTATTACATTGTGCCTTAGGGTTCCTCTTATACACAAAGGAAACCCTAATGGGCTTTACAACCGTGTGAAAGGATAACACATATCCTTTCCTAAGATATCTCCTAAGATATCTCTAAGATAACTATTACTATTCTGTTTCATAAACAGACTTAACTATAAACAGAATTAACTATGACCAGTACTAACTTTAGTACTGCTAAGACTACCAGTACTAACTTAGTACTGCCAGACTTAACTTAGTACTGCCAGTATTAACTCAATACTAACAGACCTAACTATAACTACCAGACTTAACTGTTATACTACCAGTATTAAGTCTGTTACAATCTATTTTCCCAACATTCTCCTAATCCTGTTGCCTTGTCACACTTATGATGATATGTGTAAGTATTTCCTAGGTCATGAACGGATTACACGAACCCGCTGTTTATTTAATGTTCCGTTATGGCAACGTACAAGGAAGGTAGTATGAAGACTATTACAAGGCCCCTAAGAGTACATTAAATGCATGTTAAATATCTTAAGAGGGATCAACCATATACAGGGGCAAGGTAGTATAAAGACTGTTACCCGATGGTATCCTTTCTACGCACTCGCATTTCCCTAGACGTGTCTACAGCGATACAGACAAAAGTTGGTTTTCTAGAACATAACGCGCATAATCATCAATCAAGAAGCAACAATAAAAGGATCTACAATCTGACTTTCAAGCAATCATAAGCAAATACAAAGGAAGGTTTAGCCTCGCATGTTATAAAGAAAGCAAAGAGATAAATCAATCACGCAACGCATAGACATATTAAATGATTTATGATAAATAACCTTACTTGAATGAAAACATGGATTCAAGGTAGTTCAATAGGTTTTTGATGCCCTAAAAACGACCTATGAAGCTGCTACAAGAGCTAGGGTTCGTCTCCCAAAAGTAATACCAAGTTACACACTTGAAACCCTAAAATCGGTTTAGTATTTATAGAGATATCGCTGCGACGACATCGCGTTGTAATCCTGACGCCGTTGCTACGTGGATGATTCTAGATCCTCATTGAGTCGGCTACGTCCTGACACCGTTACTAAATTCCAGACGTCGTCACTGAATAGATCACGACAGCGTCGCTTTATGATTGTGACGTCGTTTCCACGTTTTGTAAGCAATACTTCTTCATGGATTTGGTGTAGGTCCGTAATCTCGTTCGTTTCTTTTCCAGATGAGCCCAAGTTATGTGTATTTCCTCCAAATGTCATTGAAATGCTAAAAACCTAAAAACAAATTATTAAGCACATAATCTGGGCATATTTGCATGATTTAAAGGGTTAAATGATCCCGAAATAGTGTATAAAATGACACCTCATCATATCTCTAACATTCATATGAATTTTTGAATCATCCAAGCAAGAAGCATCATACAATTTTGGATTATGAGAAAAACCCTTTGATGAAACCCTTGCTTAAATCGATCAAACTTCACCACCAAGTAACCTTCTTTAAACCAAAACCTTAAAGTTGAAACTTCTTGCAAAACCTTGTCACCTTTAAAGCTCAAAACCGAAACTCCAAGAACCTTGTGACAAAAGAAAAGATTTATGTGGAAATCATAGGGGGGTGAATACGTTTCCATTTAAAATCTTAAAATGTTTTGTATCAAGTTGCCGATCAAATTAGACGCAATATGAAAAGTATGTATAAAATATTTATATTTACTAGAGCACAATCACAATATTAACTTACTTTAATTTTTGACTTTGTGCAAGTGTTTATGTGGAAACCAGCTATTTGTGGAGCTTAAAAGCTCATTTAACAACGATCAGCTTCTTTATAAGCTCTTTTAGAGCTTATTTTTGAGATTCAGTTTATACTCCTTTTATTAAAAGCTCTTAAAAATGTGTATTCTATAAGTTTTAGCTTTTGGTTTTGAAAAATAAAAAAAATCAAAAAGGGAGTTGCCAGACCTTGAACCCGTGACCTCTAACATAAATACCCAATGCCTTAACCAGTTGCTTCATTAGCTCATCCATGAGCCTTTCTTCCAATTTAATTGAAATACCCTTTTTGGCCTTAAGCCTTTAATATAAGCCGTAGCCTAGATTGCTTATTCCCCAGCTTATTAGATAAGCTGGGGACTTGTTCTTAATTTTCTTGTGTTACTGTCTGCTTGTAGGATTTTCCCTGATTTTTTGAGATTTTTCCTTTTAATAGTTTATTTTTTATAATTTTTCTTAGGTTTTAATTTTCGAAAATACATAAAAAATAGAAATAATTTTTAGAAAAATACAAAAAATAGTTTTTAGTATTAGAATAAATATTTCTAGGTTTACATTCATTAAAATCATTGTCATCACTTTTAGATTTTTATTTTCATTTTTAAGCTTTTATTTTTAATTTTAAAAATAGAATTTTAATTTTAAGAATAGTTAAAAAATAGTTTTCTGAGTTTTTATGTTATTTTAGACTTTTCTAAGTTTAAAAATTATTTTTTAGAAATTTTAGGAATTACTTTGCTATTTTCTAGGATTTAATTAGATTAAATTAGTTTTTAATTCATAATAAATTCAAAAAATAATCAAAAAAATAATTTTTTTTTTCCTAAAATTTTCTTTTATCTTATTCTAAGTTTAGCAATTTTGTTTGCATTTATTAGGAGTTAATTTGTCCTTATTTGCTTATTTGTCCCCGCGTTTTATTTGCTCGTCCCGTGTAAACCCAGTTTAAGTTGCTTGCAATTGCTTATTGTTTACTTATTTTATTTGTTGCTTTCAATTAGTAGTTATAGATAATCAAAATTCTCTTTGCTCTTATTCAAATCATTATCCAAACTAAGGCGTGGTTTCAATTTCACAAGTCGTTGGGGAAACGACCCGGGAAAAGCAACTTTCCCGGTTAGATACGTGTTAAATTATTATATATTATATAATATATTAATAATAGTGTATTAAAACTATCAATACAGTCGACTTTATTTAAACTTTAAATGTTTTTTAAAACCCCGCGATAGGGAGATCCCATTATTGCTAGTTTTTTATTAAGTAATTGAACACAAAAGTTTTGTTTTTGGGTATGTTGACCCAGAATATATATATTCTTGATTGCATGAGGTTGCATTTGGCAAAATACCCCCACCCCCCCAATTTTGTAAACCGTCAACTACCTATGATGGGTAGCTAGCCCGCAGTACAATTAATATATCTAGGGCTTTTTTTTTTTTTTGACACCCGGTTCGTGATTTGGGAATCATCCATTGCGGGAACACCCAATGTACGGACATATTGTATCGAGATGTAAATAGGTATGAGGCAAAGATACCTGACCTAGGGGCAATATTGTTATTATTGAATAGATCTTAAATGATCTTTATTAGTCGATGGGATCGGTATCACGAGCTCAATGCAATGTTTACTAGTAGCTTGGTGTACAACAAGTTATCTGATGATAATTAATAATGCTTGTGTTCTAAATTTTATTCATATAAACTCTATGAATTCACTCAACATTTTTCATTGACTTTTTACCATGTTTTATCTCAGGTAATCAAGGATAATGACTTGGCATGGACGAGGAGTATTGCGCAAAAGTTTTCATAAACTTGTCTTTGTTCCATTCTTCAAAACCTTTATGTTGATGTCTTTTAAAACTTATGTTATTTTATGGTGACGATCTTGTGGACAACTATGTACTCTGATTTCAAGAATGGAACAATGTTTTAAACGTCTCTTTCGAGTCGTTCTTTATTTACTTATGATTTTGTGCTATGAATTAACACCCAATTATTGGTCCCGCTGCGTGTTAAATTGGGGGTGTTAAATCATATGCTTCGAGCATTCGCTATCAACAATCCAAAGGATGAGCTGAATCACCTGCATCACATGAAACAAATGCAGATGGAAGAGTGGACAGTTTGGCTACCCATTTCTGAGTGGTAACCGGTGTGTTAGATGTAGAACGAACACGGATACGACTCTTTGTTTCACTCGAAAGTGATTGAGCAATTTTGCTTTTGGGTGACCAATTAAAACTTTATTGGTATTCAAACCATCTCTGCCACTTTTGACTTGTTGCTATTTTATTTTTCATGTAATTGCTAAGTGCTTTACTTTGACTATAACATGGAGATAGTGATGATGCACTAAAGGACCTTATTTGTTGCTTTTTTGGGGTGATTATCCAACACTTAATCTAGATTTTGCAACTACAGAATAGCTCCTAATTCTGATTTTTGCTGCTACGGGGGTAGTGAATAAGGCTCTCTTAACATTAGAATTCCTAGACAAAGCATAACAAGCAACACACTTTTCATGAGAAATTAAGAACATATCTTTTCCACGAGAAACACAAACAATAGTAGAACCGTCATTAACAGCATTTACAGTCTTAGAATTTGATACACTTGCATTTGTTTGACATACATTCGAATCCTTTGTTTCACATTTATTAGAATCTATGCTAACACTATGTGATATCTTTTGAACATATGCAGATGAGCTCTTAGCGCTCTTCAAGACTCTATTCTTCGATTTAGTGCCCTTAGACTTTGGTCTTCTAACACTATTAGAACTTTCTACACCTGTGGAATTAGAAACATGTATGTTAGTTTTAGAATCCGGTGTTTGTGTCTCTGATTTTATGATTTGATACATTCCTCTTGCAATTACATTCCCACTTTGTTTTTGACTTTGCTCGCTTTTAGGTGTAGGATGTGAAGTGACTGGTTTTGACCTATCTGTTTTGACCTTAGTGTTTGACACGTTCTTAGCCTTGTTTCCTAGGTTTTTGTTGAACGGTGTTACACAGACAAGTTTTCCTAAGGTCTCAGATTTGTCAAACTTAGCGTTCATGATAAACGTCAAACGCGTGTCGTAATAATATATAGTATATCCCGTTAGATAAAAAAATTACTTTAGGAAAAGTAATAGTCTATCTTCCGAGTGTCGTTTCCACGGCGAGAGATAAATTGAAATCCATGTTAATGTTTTGAGAAAAAATGCTTGATTATCTTTTAAGATTTTTGATTTTAGAAATTAAACTACTTTTTAGAAAACTATATTTAATACTAAAAATTATATTAAAATTAATACTAGAATTATACTAAACAATTAAACTACGAGAATTAAGCTAAAATGAACTAAAAGATTTATAAGATGAAAATGCTTGTTAAGTGACGTGAAAAGTTCATTAAGTGTGAATTAAGGTTCATTAATGAATTAATTTCCTTAGAAAAGATAATTATCTCACAACGACGGCTTATATTGATAAAGATTTCTTAAAAAGATATTAGTTTCTACATGTGTAGTTTGACTATTTTTCCGGATTTTGCACTTTAAAACATTCAAACTACAAATCTAAATAATCAAAAATTATTAATCAATTAAACATTTTTTAAATCCACACTTAATTCCCAATTCACAATATCACTTATCAAACACTAATTAACTACTCGCTAAGCATAATGATCAAATAAGCAAAGCAAAACATTTTAAACTAATCAAATAATCAAATAAAATACAATTAAAATTAATTAAATCTACACTATATGTAATTGAAAAAGGATTAGAAAAAAGAACCTAAATTGAAGAGCCGCAATTAAATGAATACCATCCGATTTATTTAGCTAAAACAAATAATCAAATTCGGTCTAGCTAAATAAACCCTTAAGCTCCACGCCTCATGGGTTGACCGGTACCAAGGTTAAAATGCAAATTCACAAACTATTAAATCAAACAGTGAATACCAATTCCAAACTTGCAATTCTCATTTCCTGTTTTTCTATCCTATGCACCAACGAGGCCAAAAAGATAGAAACAAACACAAAACCCAGTTTAATCTAACAGAACTAATGGAGGCCCCAATATCTAATCATACTAAGCTTGCTTAATAAAACAACAAGTCCAACTCTCTTTGTTGTGAAAATAATTAGCACAAAAGAAATGAAAACAACGTTAATACTTTTAAGATCTCAAAAACTAAAACTCGTAGTTTCCTCGTTTAACATTCGAACTGAGCTAGAAGATTAGAAGATGAGGAGAATAAATAAGTTTAAAACTAGGAGAGAACTAAATCAAATAAGCTAAAACTTAATATCGAAATCTTAACAACTAATATGCCGAAACATCCTATCACTAAACCGAGATCTATATCTACTTATTAATCAACAAATAAGCTTCTCGATGGAACAGACACGATCAAAATCAAATCTATTCTAATAAGCAACAATAGAAATCAAAATATAAGCTAACCCGATCTAAATCCACTTCCAAATCGAACACCAAAATAAGCCGTAAGGTAGCTTATTTGGTTAGTACTACAACAATAGGAACAAAAAGAAAACAATAGCAATCGACAAATAACACAAACCTGAAAAATAAGTCTAACCATTCAAATAATCAATTATGAATCCGGAAACAAACTTCAATTAAATCGAACAGTTGGAACTCCATTCAGCACGCGAAAACTATTGGAAGTTAGAAAAACCCGAAGGCTAAATGATGTCCTTCATTATCATCATAAAAACATAATAGTATATATAGATACAAAGGATAGGCTTGAGACCCCCAAATAAAGATAAATCCTACAGCAATTTTACAACCAAACAGTGAACAAGATAATATAATCATACCAAACATATGAGTCAACTATGACTCACTAATATTATCAACTAATTTAATATATTCGTCTAATACCCCCCCCCCCTGCAGTTGGAGCGGAGGTCTTCGATCCGACTGGAGTTAAACTTGCAAACGTAGAGAAATCTTGAGAAGAAACTTGATAGAGGTTCAGATAGATTTTTTTTAATAACAATTTTTTTGGAGATAATAGAAGTGGTTTTTTTGAAAGGATAGAAGCGGCTCATGACGGCCGACGGTTAGGTGATAGAGAGATTTTTTTTTAAATTTAGTTGCGGCTCATGGTGGCCGACAACTAGGGTTTTGATAATAGAGATGGAGAGAGATTTGATTCTTTTTGGAGAGGATAGAAATGGCTCATGACGGTCGACAGTTAAATTTTGAGAATGAAGATAGAGAGATTTGATTCTTTTAGAGAGGTGGTTCGTTTGTTTATGGTCACAAATGGTGGAGGAGAGATTTGACGGGGTGGTATAGGGCAAGCCGTCAAGCGCAAGCGGTAAGCTTGATGACATGAGTAAGGCTCCAATATCGTATCAAGGCATCTGATACCATATTGGAAGATAGAAAACCCCGGAAGGCTAATTAATGTCCTTCATTATCTTCATAAAACATACAGTATATATAGGATACAAGAGATAGGCTTGAGTCCAAGATAAAGATAAAGCCTACAGCTAATTTACAACAAAACATGACAAGGATAATATAATCATACCAAACATATGAGTCAACTATGACTCACTAATATTATCAACTAATTTAATATATTCATCTAATAGAAACATCAACAACAATAACCTGTCAACCCATTATAAGTTCAAGTAACTATTAAACTACTTGAAAAATTCAAACTTATAGTAACTAACAAAATGAAATGACGGCGGAAAAAGTTATACTAATTGATGGACGGGTGGTAGTCACTGACTCCCAGTAAGGGGTGGTGTCGGCTCTCCCCGATCTACTTCTCTCCACTTGTTTTTCTTTTTTTAGCGTCAACAGTAAGCAATCAAAAATGGGCTTTGTTTTTCTCCATTCTGAAATTGGGCCTCGTTGCTTGGGTCTAAGTACTTAAAAACTGGGCTGCTGAGTAAAGGTTGGGCCTGAGCTTGGACTTAAGTGATGGGCTGATTTTTTTTCATTGATAAATATGGGTCGGTCCGACTCATATAAATAGTGTCGGGCCGGCCAAATAAATAATGAAGGCACCGTTAAACTCAATTTTTCATGCTCTTTCCAATGGCATGCTCGGGAAATTTTCACAACTTCATCTTGATCTTTAAATTTGAGCTCTCATGATCGAAACGAACCCGTAAATACCCGTTTTTGGTCCGTTTTCAACCATTTTTACCTGCAAGACATAAAAATACCAAACAAATATATTTGCAAGATAATTATCCATATTTTAGCATTTTTAGTCTGATAATAGTGTTTTACGAGGTAAAAATGATGTGTGTTTTAGCACACATCAAACTCCCCCACACTAAGCCATTGATGGTTCCACACGCAATGTAAATAAAACAAACTCGAAAATAAATAATTTAATCCCCTTTTAACCTATGACCCCTCACAATAAAACAAGAACAGAAAATGTCCATTAAGAAGGTTCAAAAATCATCTAATTCGCAAGCACCCCCGTTTTAACCACTTATTTAATAATAATAATAACTAAGATAAAAAAATTATAAAATTCACTTAAAAGGCATAAAGAACGGGAGTTTGTCATTCTTGATTTTCACAATCCCCAAACTAAGTTTAAAACGAAATCACAGTTAAATATAGGATTAGATGCTAACACTACTCATAAATGCTAATTGTGCACGCATAGCTACTTTTCGCTCCCTTATTTCTAAATCCTCTAATGATTTTATTATTATTATTATTATTATTATTATTATTATTATTATTATTATTATTATTGACAATTAAATTATGTCTTTATTAATATAAAGTAAACCTGGTTTAGACCATAATTAGTTTGAAATCATTTCCTAAAGAGACGATATGGTGAGAATAAGGTCCACATTAAGGTTTTAATTTCGCATGATTTAGGGGTTATCTTTTTTATTTCATCCGAAACAACTCAACTATGAGTCCAGAGACGGAGGCTTTATTTATATAACCCCGGAGTCAAAATTTGATTTTATTATTATTATTATTGCAACATTATTAAACATCGGTCCTTTAAACAACTGCCACATCGGTATGCGAGCCGACATCGGTTGTGAGCCGGCAAGATGCAGCAAACTTTTATCAGTCTCGAATTATAATTCTTACTATGGGCCTTCTTTTGAAGACTGTCACATCGGTTGTGAGCCAGCAAGAGGCAGTAAACTTTTATCAGCCAACTATTTTTATTATTATTATTATTATTATTACTTCCACCCTTTAAACGACTGTCACATTGGTATGCGAGCTGACCACGATCCATAAGTCTTATTTCGGATTCGGTTTATCACATAATTATTA
>BQNB010085414.1:0-24313 GCA_026074375.1 Tanacetum coccineum | reverse complement strand
GAGAGAGAGAGAGAAAGAGAGATAGAGAGAGAGAGAGAGAGAGATGCTTTGTGTGTGTGTTTAAATGAGTGTTTGTTAAACAAAAAGATATTTATATAATGGACTCGAAATGACCAAGATACCCCTGTAGTGTAAATTGAGGATTTAATCTCCTTCGTCAGATGATATGGAGATGGAGGGTGGGGATGAGTCCCCCAGTATCCACAAAATATTTGGTATCCAAATGAACTTAAATCTGCTAGTTAATCCAGCATGCATAAGTTTAAAATGGAAATATACTTGCTTGTTACGGACTAACCATTATTGTTTTTTTTATTAATGTTGAGTGATACTAAAATTCAAAACGTCTATCATTTTGAATTCGGTATATATTATGGTTGTTAAGATCTCGATTCTGATCTTAGGATTTTACAATTTTACGATACTGCAAATCAAAAACGATCCAGGTCCTACATAGAATCTTTGCATGCTTAAGATCTCATAGGATGCCGATCTTAACCATAAGATCTTATGATCTACTCCGATCCGATCTCACTTTTCTCGAACCACAAACTAATAAACTATAAATTTATAGGTTGTGTTAACAACATGTTTATCTTCTTAAATATTTTATAATTATAATTTAGGCCAACATTTCTATGAAACATTCAAATTAATTTTGTGTTTATGATATATGATAATTTGTAGATTTGTATAATATTACAAAGGCTATTAAGACACCGACATTATAGTAGGATCTTACGATCTCGATCCGACTTTACAATCTCGATCTTGTAAATACAAAAACGAAACTAGGTAAGATCCCGATCTTAAATAACATACCTTAACTTCAAAGTAATCATTATCTTAACCAACGCAGCTTTGTCGGCCGGATCTATTGAATAAGTAGCTGCGAGTTTAAAACTGATGAGTAACACATTACATTGTTGTGTACGTGCATGTTTGTTCGACTTTCTAAAGAAGAAATAGTCATTTTGCCATAAATTGAGCATAATTTCTTTTCATGATAAATAAGACCGCAGTTCATTTGATTATTCAGAATCAACGACTATGTTAATTTGGCATACATTTAAGTTTGCCAAAAAAAAATCCATAACATTTCGTGTAGTTAACAAACAAATAGTTAAAAAATGTATTTCCTCAACTTTTTGCATGTTAATATATTCTTTACCTTTATCCTTTTTTCCAGTTTGCAAACAAATAATTTTTTAATAAGAAAAAGTAATGTAAAAAAACCTTTAAATCTTCTAAGGATGACAGATATTGGTCAAACCCAACATCGTTACCAACTCTCATCGTAAACTCTCTTTATTTCATCAGCAGTTGTGTGTGTTTTCTGTGTTTTAGTCTCTTGTCACCATGTTTGAATATTAGTTGAGGTTAGTTCATCATTGAATAGACCCATTAATGTTGACTAAACCTGCTTAATAATAGTACTATGAATCACATGCATAACTAATCTCAACTTTTATAAAGTTTTAAGATTTGATTAATTATACAAGTATTATCTGATAGTTTATGTCCTTTAATCCAGGTGTTACTTGTTGCTCTGTCTACATATTTGGACCATAAGTGGTATGGCAAGAACACACGCAAAAATGAAAGGGTTTTGGTCATTCGGGCTAATTATGGTTGTGGGAGTTTTATCGATTCTTGGATCGGTTAAAGGTGATTTGCAGATGGGCTTTTATTCAAGTTCATGCCCAAAAGCCGAAAAAATTGTACAAGATTTTGTGAACCAACATATCCCAAATGCTCCATCGCTTGCTGCAACTCTTATCAGAATGCACTTCCATGACTGTTTTGTCAGGGTATTTAGAATAATATATTTCTTCTTGTCTTATAAGATTGTAGCATAGAGAAAACAGATGAACATGGTCTAAAAAACCTTATAACATGGAAAGTGACTTTGATGTATGTTGTTTGGAATAGGGTTGTGATGGATCAGTCCTATTGAATTTTACTTCAAGCTCAGGGAATCAAACCGAAAAAGTGGCAACACCAAACCGAACAGTTAGAGGGTTTGGTTTCATTGATGCAATAAAGAGTTTAATAGAATCAGAATGTCCTGGTGTTGTTTCTTGCGCTGATATTATTGCTCTTGCTGCTAGAGACTCCATTGTTCTCACTGTACGAATTTACATTGAGACCCATAAATAATAAAAACCCGAAAAGAACATTATTTTCTAAGTGCTTTATTTGTTTTTTGTTTCATGTATTGAAGGGAGGTCCTTCTTGGAAAGTGCCAACTGGTCGACGAGACGGGCTATTATCAAATGCTTCCGAGGCATTAGCCCAAATCCCCGCTCCGACCGACAACATTACTATCCTCATACAGAAGTTCGCAAACAAAAGTCTTGATTTAAAGGATCTAGTTTTGCTTTCTGGTACATGTTAAAGTTATTAAATTAATCATTACTAGTACATTTCAATATTTATTACTGGATGATACTTATGCACATTTCTTTTTGTTATTAATACAGGTGCTCATACTATTGGAATTTCACATTGTCCATCGTTTTCAAACCGCCTATACAATTTCACGGGTGTGGGAGATCGCGACCCCTCACTCGATAGTGAATATGCTGACATTCTCAGATCAAGTAAATGCAGGACACAAAATGACAACACAACAATAGTTGAAATGGATCCAGGGAGCCGTAAGACTTTTGATCTTAGCTACTACACGTTATTGCTAAAGCGTAGGGGCTTGTTCGAGTCTGATTCAGCTTTAACTAGAAACTCAAACACGTTGACATACATAAACCAACTCCTTCAAGGATCACTCCAAAATTTCTTTAGTGAGTTCGCGCTGTCAATGGAGAAAATGAATCAAGTCGGGGTGAAAACCGGCACGACCGGTGAAATTCGAAGGAATTGTGCTGTCGTAAATAGCTAAAGAGAGTGAAGTTCTGTTATGTAGGTTTTGGTTATGTTGTATTTTAAATTATGTGGGGTGTTTTTATAATGTTTTTTGTGAGGTAAATAGAAATAAAAACATGATTGCGAGTTTGCTATACGCAATAAAAATAAATAGGGACGATGCTTGTAAAATCGAAAATAAAGGGTGGAATAGAATTATATTTCTATTTCCCAGTTTATGTTATCAAAAGTACAGTAATTTCACTTTTGAACAATTCAGACGTACTTGAAAATTATATACTCGTAAAAGATCAAAAGTCATCAGTATTTGCAAAAGTAAAATTAATACTAACAAGTGGTCCTTTAAATACAGGCCGGACATCAAAAAAGGGTAAATTATCTCCTGTTTGCACTTGTCACTCTTAAAAATTAATTACACTGCATATCTTTACTTGAAGGCTTGTGTTATACGTACCCCCTGGAACACCATTTGTACCCCCTTGTTTTTTCGGGGTTTTTTCGTCTTTTTTTTTTTAATTTTTATAATTTTGCTTATATTATAAAACTGTGAAACTGAAAGCGCGGAATAAAAATTATAAAGTTTAACGAGTCAAAAGTATGAAACTGTCAAAAAATACGGAACATAAGCTGATATAAAACTACGTTGTACTGTAAAAGGGGTACAAAAGGAATCTTTTGTACCTTTTTGGTACTATTCGGTGGGTCAGGGGGTACCAATAGTAGCACCCTTACTTGAAATATACTTTGTTGTCACACTCTGTATCCTTTTTCGATTATTAGTCAAAGACCACTGAAATAACAAAAATATCCCCGTCTCTTTCTCGTTTTAATTTCTAGATTTATTTTTATCTAACCACGAACACAAACGATTTTAATTATATTTTGGCATCAACAAACAAGTCTTTATACCCAAAAACCGAATTTATAAAATTCTTAAGATTCAAAATCTTTAAGATTCAATAAATCATATATGATTTTATAAATCATATTGATTTCATAATCGTATATGATTCATAAAAAATATAAAAAAAAGTTCGTCGAATGTATAGTGTCGCCCCCACCTTATGAACAGATAATTTATATTCTCGACGCGATGATTATGTTTTGTTTTGGTAACGGATTAACTGCGTATCTGTGAGATATTTATTTTTAAATCAGAGGTGGAAAGTGGGTTTTTTTCTTGTGAATGATAAAAATGAGTGGCTTAGGATAGGTCATGGTCTATGACAATATTGGAGTCTATATTGATCTTTAGGCTTTCGATAAACATAGACTACAAGGACCACGAATTATCTAAATAATATCCCGTCTCTGTTTCGTTTTAATTTCTAGATTTATTATTGATCTAACACGAACATCAATAAGACACAATCGATTTTAATTTTTTTTTTGGCATCAACAAACAAGTCTTCTACACCAAAAACCGAATTTATAAAATTCTTAAGATTTCATAAATCTTCGTATGATTCAATTTCATCGTCTCAAAATAATTACTCCAAACCCATATAGTCTCTTCTTTTTTCCTTTCTATAATTTACACATTATACAAGTTGGCACCAGTTTCGTGAACACCTATTTAAATTAGACAGTATGTGTCTTGCCATCTTAACTCAAACAAAGATGATAGCTTTGCTAAATAAAAATAAAATTTAAAGTAGTAGCACACCCTTGATTTCAACCGTTAATTTATTACCACCCTTAAATTTTATCAAAAAAAGAAGTCAAAGGGGCTATAGTTAATGAACAATTACTTATACACATAACCTTAGTATATTCCGAGGCACGTAGATCCACGGGTTGTGTTTAATTGTTGACTGCGGTAATGGTTCTGTAAAATATTGATGTCAGTTTGATGGTTGCATATTTTATGAAACGGGACCGCGTAATGTTAGCTACATAATTATAAAATAATTGAGTTTTATAGGTTAACCTTTTAGTCATAAATACACCATTTAAGTGTATAAACAAAAGTGTTGGGATTGGAGAAACTGTTTTGACTTTCATGATTCTTTTGATACATTATATAGGGGTACCAGAGAATGAATTAGACTTTGACAACTGGTTAACTAATGATGATTAATAATTGTCAATTAGACAACTAATGCTTGATAGATGATTGTCAATTAGACAATTAATGTTTGATAGATAATTGTCAATTTGTCCGGTTAACACTCCCCCGCAGTCCGAGCGACGAAAACGCGAAAGCTTGGACTGGAATAGTAAACCTGAAAAGAAAAAGAAAAATAAACAAAATGTGACCTTAGCACAGGAACGTGACCTTAGCACGTTTTAACAACTCGTGACCTTAGCACGAATAACACAAGAACGTGACATTAGCACGTTTTAACAACTCGTGACCTTAGCACGAACGTGACCTTAGCACGAACGTGACCTTAGCACGAACGTGACCTTAGCACGTTTTAACAACTCGTGACCTTAGCACGAACGTGACCTTAGCACGTTTTAAAAATAAAACAAACAAATTTTTTTTTTTGAGGAGATGATTTGACGGGGTGGCGTAAGGGAGGCGGCTCAACATAACCACCTCGGTCTGAGGATCAGACATGCTCCGATACCATGTTGAAAGGTGCAACTATGTGACTTTCATTATTCATTTGATACAATATATAGGGGGTACAAGAATGAATATAGACATTGACAACTGGATAACTAATGTTTGATAGATGATTGTCAATTAGACAATTAATGCTTGATAGATAATTGTCAATTTGTCCGGTTAACACAAAGAAGGATTCCTCAGTTGGTGGAACCAATATATCTACACATTCGACACCAAGCACTCCCAATGTACCCTCTGTATTACTAAGACAATATGCGTACTTTAATTTGATTTGTTTGCAGGAATATTGTGTTAAGATCGGCCTTGTTGAAGTATTAGCAATGCTTGGTGCGTTTGGAATGCTCTTTAGTGTGATTCAGACAGATGTATCCTTTTCTGGATAATAGTTTTTAGTCTAAACTACTACGTAGTATCAATATATCCATTTCCATAACAAAAATTCAGTGCCATAGTTGAGAGGAAAAGTCTTGAAGCAATAACATGGTCCACTGAACTTGTAAGCGGATATTCATAACGAATATAGCCTTTTTAATGAATGAATCATCTTATGGTCTTGCATTATTTTTTGTGTAATATCTTTTTTTGTTGCAGATACTAACCTTATATGGCTACACAGTATGATTCTTTATATTTTACACGTTAACACCTCTTATGCTAAAGGTTTGTTTTCTTTTTATTTCTAGACAACCAAATTAATCTATCAGTTAAGTTTGATAATAAGAATATCAAACACCATGGAAATAAAAAGAAACGATCGAATTGCATTCCATTGAATTGATTACATCAGATTTCATAAAATTATAAACTACTCTACACTCACTAAAAATCAATCCAATTACATCGATCTAATCTATGCTCTCATACTTGAATCTTTTTCATGCCGCATGTAGACATACACAAATATGATATAAAATAAATGTACTATCAGAAAACATAGATATATGAATTTAAGGGTTTTGCTAATTTCATTTTTTTGATGATTTTAATATTCCCAAAACTGAAAATAATTATGGAATGAATGGAGTATTAATATAGTGCTAAGGGTGCTTCTTCCTTAGTGGCTTATCCATTTTAGGACACACATATGGGCCAGAGCTCATGAAATGATCATTTCACACTCGATGCAAATAGTATATTGTTTCAATAGGGTAAAAGTCGAGAAATACCCACGAACTTTTTAAAATGTCCCGACATGACCAACAAACTAAATTTCGTTCTTACTAGACCAACGAACTTTTAAATATTGTTCTGATATCACCCATAACGTAAACTTTTACCTACACCGTGTCAGTTACCTTCTTTGATGGGACCGGTTTTTTTTTTACCAAAAAAAAAGTCAAAGCCTATATAGCTATCATAGTCCATATATAGCTATTTCTTCTTCAGAACTAAATTGGCCCACACTTTATCAAGGGATGCACCAAACAACCATTTTGCTTTCTTTATAACTTTAATGGCTTGTTCATCATTAGTCACAAATGTTCTAATTAAATTTATAACAGGAATAATTCGTGTATGCAGCCCATATTTTATAAGACCCGGATTCACCTTCATTAACTGAGCAAGATCCGACCCGGAAAACTCATTTTCTAGAAAAACCCGTATTTTGGGTTCAACGGTTTTGTTGGGGTAACAAGTTAGGGTTTTGGGAGCATAAAAAATGATGTCTTTGATATGGGTATTCTCTATATTGAATTGTTTGAAGATACTGATAACTAATTCAGAGTTTTTAGTGGATTTAAGAGATGGTACCTTACTTGAAATGGTAGTGGCTGCTTCTTTTGTGAAACCAAGCGAATTAATCAAGAAATCAACCATGATATTGTAATTCAGTTGTTAATGGAAGCTTCACATGGATTTTGAAGATGAAACGGATATGTATTTTAAGAATGACGATATCTGAGAAATCGCCATTCAACCAACGCTCCTTCTAAACAAACACATTCTTTTTGGCCAACAACAATGTTCATTTCAACACCTAGTGGCATTATAAAGATTTTTGGTGATGCATATAAGAGCTATTTGTGAAATGCCTGAAGGAAAACTCGTTTCGTGGATTGTTATGGTTGTGGAGTTGATAAAGCTTGGAGATTATAAAATGTTTTTAAGATTGTTTAGGGTTACTTTTGGGAGCATAAAAAATGAGTGACTGTTGGGGTAACAAGTTAGGCTTGTGGAAAAGTGGGTGACTGTTACTTTTAATCTTGTAATACAGAAAAAAAAATGGTTGGGGTAATGGAGAAGAAATGATAAAAGGTGATGTGGAATAAAAAAAATTAAAAAATTAATGACGTGAATATATAGCTGGTCATATTGGTCATATTGTCACATAACAAACAAGTTCGTTGGTCTAGAAAGGACGAAATTTAGTTCGTTGGTCATGTCGGGACATTTTGAAAAGTTCGTGGGTATTTTTCGACTTTTACCCGTTTCAATATTATTTTTGTATATCTTTAGAATAAAATTATTTTTTAACGGCAACTAATTGTCTCACGCTATATAAACAAATATGTCTCACATATATTAAGCAGCACTTTACCCACAACTATTTGACTGTGGAGTTTCTCACATAACATATAGTACCATTCGGACACAAACTCATTTCACAACACTACACCTTTCTTACCACCTTTTAATGAACTTAATCTTGTTATGATGCATACAAAATCACAAAAATACATTCAGCTAGTTCATTGTTGCTTCCACGAATCTAGACATGCTGTGTGATCGGACCATTGAAATTGCGTAGTATTATCATGAGAGGAAGCCTTAAACTTTTTCCAATCATGAAGGACTTCCATCAGGTCGTGGACTTTAGCGTTAATACTGCGACAACAATTCGCATGAATTGTTGTAACTTCCTTAACATCTCTGCTATTTTGACAAAATCTACTAAAAACAGTGTGTCTAGAAACCTAATTCGAAGGCCTAATTTTTCAAAAGCCCCGCCTCTCATCAGTTCGTATAGATCATCTTGTTCCTTCTTCCCTGTTGAATTGTCTTTTTGTGCATACCATTCTTCGTACAATGCAATGGTGTTTTTTATTTAATCTGATCATGTAGAAGCCCGTGTTGATTGGATTGTTTTCTGACCACTCATCACCGTTAAATTTATCAACACTGATTTAGAGGTCCAAGCTTTCATTTAACATTAGCATTTGAAATGGATTTCTTACTGGTATGTGCTTAATTACACATACCATTTTCCATTAAAAACGGACTTAAATGACTAAAAACGTACCAAAATACATCGTATTTGTATGTTTTGCATTTGTATTGTGCAGGAAACGGATATTCAAGAACAGGACAAAAAGAAAGCCAAAAGCAAACAAAGCCGAGCACGGAATGGAAAAGACAAAGTCAAATCAAAGTCTTAAGTCAACCAAGTGAAGAAAATACAACTTAAGGGACTAAAAGACAACTTGAGGGACCTAAATTTGACAACCTCAAGTTGTTGTATTTCTTAGAATAACAAGACAAGGGGCTGGAATTACTATTGGGTGAAAGAATAACTTGAGGGGCAAATGTCAACAAAGTTGCCAACTTACCCAAACTCCATCTTTTCCCGCCCAAACAAAACCCAGGTACAACTTAGGGATGTCTTCCCATACCTTTATCTCTGCAACCAATCAACACCCTGGATTGGATTAATATTTAACCTACTCCACTATCTCCCTCCCCCTTACTTATAATTTGCCATGTTGGCCTATCCCTCACCATTCCCAAGTTATTCGTCGCTCGCGCGCACGTAGATGACTCAAAAAAAGAAGCACAAGAAGATTTGATTGGCTGAGATTACTTTTATCAAGTCCCTCACAAATCAAAAACACCCAATGAAGCTCTAACAACAGGAAAACAGTGCCAGTCCAAGAGAAGAAGATTCGGCTATAAATAGAGCCTTTTGTAGGCTTTGAGGCAAACTAGTTTTTAATCTTGAATATGCTTATTGCTTAATTTTCAACATATCTTAGCTTATTTTAGTTCTTGAAGTATTTCAGTTTTACTTTCAGCTTTGCACACTTTCAGTTTTGATGCAAATTTGATGGTTGTAAGTCATTTACAATTCCAAGTGTAAGTTTCTTAATTGTGCTTCTTTGTTTCATGTTCAATAGCTCTCAATTCAGTCTTATTTATAGCTGCTTTATTAAGTAAATTTTAAAAAGTTAAGTAAGTTAAGAGAAATCACAAATTCACTCTCAAATACACACAGCTTACTTTATGGATGTAAGCCCGTACTGGATGGGCTTATGGGACACTACTAGCTTGTTTTTTAAGCTAGAGCTGGTAGATTTCTTTGTTTAAACCTGTTATTGAGCAAAGGGTGTTGTAAGTCTCTCTTTTTTTTTATTTTTCTATTTACTGTACGAATGCTTATTTGTGGCTTTTTATTACTTATATTTGCGTTATGTATGCATTTATTATGATATTTAGTGCATTATCTTGCTTAGTTGTAAGTTCAAAAGTGATTTGTGCAAATTTTTAGTTAGTACTGTTTGTTATGAGTTTAAAACTGTTGGCTCTGCGCTCGCGCACGCTCGCATTTGTGTGTGTTGAAGTGCTTTTGTTCTGATTGAAATCTGCCTTAATAAGTACTTTTTTTTGTCATTGGATAATCTGTTTTTTAACAAATTAGGGATCAAATCAGTTGAATTAAAATGACTTTTGAAAAACTTTAAGAGGTTTTAGAACTAGGGATAATACTTATGAACGTGCTAGGGTAATCTAACTCAAAGCTAGCGGTACTAACTCCAAGTTAGTACCGGTAGTTGAACTGTTGGATTTTATCTGTATTGGAGTTACTCAAAGTATATCTTCATTAGTTTTAAAATGGTCTAATAGATGTCTTAATAAGTTTTAAATTAGCCTTTATAATGTTTTATGTTAATTTTCTAAGCATATGTCAAATTTGCGGTAGTTTTTTTTGGTTTGTGCTTGCATAATCTTGATTTTAAGTTTGGGGTAATGTTTTAAGTAGTTGTTTTGTGTCCATTTTTAATCATTAGTTCAGTAAAAAATTGGTCTAAAGGAATTTAAATAGGTTTTATAGGTTTTAAGAGCATATGGGTCAAAAAGAAGGTCTAAATTTTCTATTTATGGTTATGTTGTCTCAAATTTTTGATCTCTATTTTTGGTTAGTTAGGTGTTAGGTTTTTGGTTAATGATTTTTTGTGCATAAGCTCATTGGAGGGTGTACGAAATTGTTTGAGGTTTGTTCTTTAAAGTTTTGAGCTCTATTTCAGTAGCGTATTTCTAGGTCTCTAAAGTGCTTATTTTCATTAAAACTCCAAAAAATAGTTGTGTAGTCATTTTGTGCTTATTGTGCTTATGTACAGTGGTTTTTAAAAAAGGTGAATAGGTGGGCTTAATGAGGACTCTTAGTGAGCTTATTTCCAAATGCCTACTTTTTAGTATGGCTTTTTGGTGATTTTAGCTTATTTTTTAATTGGGCCCTTATTTAGGTAAATTTTGGAGTTTACAACTTTTGATGGACAAATTGAGTTAAGTTAAGTTGTGTTTGGTTGAAAAATCTTTTTGGATCAGAACTATTACGCAAACATTTAAAGCTGTCCAAAACATCTCATCCTTTTTGCAATCTGCTGCTTATATCGGCTTTTTTGGTTGCTTATAAGTGTTATTTTTGTAAAGTGTCTCTTATTAATGTTGCTAAAAAACATGTTGTGAACAACTTTGTGTTTTGAGTTTAGGTAAAAAACGGACTTTTTTAAAATCAGCTCACTTTTTGCGGTGGAACTTGGACTAATAATCGGTGGATTTGGGTTCAGGGTAGGAAAAAAAGATTTATTTTGGTTCTTTTGTCTCAAATAGTGCCCTGGTCGTTTATGTCCATTGTTGTCTTGTTTAGGTTTAGTTTATTTATTAGTCTAGCGTTTGTTTTATTAGTTTAATTATGGCTTTACCATTAGATAAAATTTGGGGGCTTTTATTTTGTTTATTTCTGCTTTTTTTCTCATTAGTGTAATTTTTATAAAAATTTTAGAGGTTAATATTTTCTGGCTAGGTTATTTTTATAGTTTTTAAGCATTTTAAATCTTTATAAAAATCTTAAAAAAATAAAATATTATTCAGAAAAATATAAATCTTTTTTCATAAAATTTTCTTTTTTCTTTATTTTGTAGGGAAAAATGTTAAAGTTGCTAGGTCATTTTTAAAATAAAAATCATTTTCTAAAGAACAGGGATTTGTACTCCGTTCTTGTCTTGGACTGTTTTTGGGTCAAAGACTCCTGTTTTTTAGTCTAGTTTTTTTTTAAACTTCGAGTTAGTTGTACAGTTAGAATCTTATTAGCTTTTAAATTTGTCGTCTAGGTTTAATTTGCAAAATTTAGTTTTGAGCCCTCCTCGTTTTTTCCGTCGCCGTTTTAGGATTCAAGTTATTTGCTTTCGTTTTTAGGTTTTATTTAATCAATTGTGGCATTTTTTAATCTTGTAGAAATATAAAACCAATCCATACCTTGTCTTTTGCAACACAATCATCACTCCGTCATGCGATTTTTTCCCATTCAAGCCTCGTTGGGACAAACGACACTGGGAATATACTTACGGTACATAGATATTTTATTTTGGTGTGATAACTTTTATCCATTCCTTCGTGCATAAGAATGGGTTGAGTGTTTTTTTTGCTTTTTATATTATATATTTATTTATAACATATTACTAATAGAATCCATTTTTGGCGCCGCTGCCGGGTGAGGCTGTGGAGGTAAACGATTATGTAACGTTTGACCAAATTTGTGTTTGTATCGTGTATATTTTTCTTCTATAAAAATATAAAAAATACAAAAATATTTTTTATTTCTTTTAGTATAATTATCATATAAAAACAAAAGAAAAACCAAAAATATAAAAACATTGTCCATAAAAATAGAAATAAAATTCACAAATTGGTAAAAATACCAAAATTAATATTATCTAATGAAGGTATTATCATAATAACAATTCCGGTTGTGATGAACTTGTTAGGTTCCTATCTCGAACAAAGATTTAAAAACTTGCCATGTGTGCTCTTTCAAACGTACGGCTCCCTCGATTTGATACCAAACTATATAAAGGGGTTATATAAGGGGGTTTGTTCCGAGAAACTACGACCCGAAAAGGAGTAAATAAGCTTGAGCTATTCTTACTCCTCGTCACCTGTGGTATTTCTTTTTGAGTACTACCGTGAAGTAGTAGATTACTTTGGTTTTGAAAGTTGTTCTTTTCTGTCATTGTGTAAAATTCAATTGTGAATAATCACTTGTAAATACCAAAAAAAATTAGTGGAAATTTTTTTTATATTTTGTGCAGCGACACTCGTTCTCCAAGCAGTAAACGTCGACAAACAAACAAGTCCGATAAATTAAACTTCTGTTGAATCATCCCAATCTTGAGAAGCCAAAATAACAACTCCAAGAACTTTTCAATCCTCCCACGGTACGATGGCTATAATCGTACTTTTTTATGGCGAATTGCTCGAAGCACCCCTCGAGGGTTACGAGGATGGCGATCGTTTTGTTCCCGAAATTACTCACGAATCCAACTTTGAGATCAACTTTGGTCTACTTAATCTTGTCAAAAACAAGCAATTTTTTGGACACGATAAAGAAGACCCAATGCTCACATCTGATATTTTTCAAACATGATTCACTTTACGATGGAAGTTCCCAGAACGTCCCCATGTACGTCGGTTAAGGTTGTTTTCCTTTTCCCTGAGGGAGCAGCCGGATTTGGCTTGAAAAAGGAGGCCCACCCTTTTCAAAAAATTTTTGTTTTTTTTCCACCCCCCAAAATTCTTACATGGGATGTTCTTGTTTTCGAAATTCATAACAAATTTTACCTCCCTCTATAAAACAATTCTTCGATAATGAAATCACAAGATGTAACAAAATTTGATTGAACGTTTTACGAGGCATGGGACTGATTCAATGATCTTTTAGGGGCTGCCCGCATCATGGGTTTTCAGAATATGCTCATCAACTCGATACATTCTGTAATTCACTAAATTCGAATGGATCAAGATTCATTGATACTCGCTGCGGGTGGTAACTTCTAGATAAAAGGCCTCGAGGAATGCCTAAAAATCATCGAGAGCAAGTCCAAAGTTCTGTCATTCCGAAAAAGAAGAAAGGCCATTGTTTCAAAAGTGAGTACGAGCTCGTCTACCCCAGAGTTTCATCGATGTTGACTGTGCTGAAAGATATGGTTAGTAGCATTGATTCTCGATAGAAAATACCAAACTCCAGCTCCCGCTCCAGTAAAAGCGGTTAAGCAAAGTTGTGTAACTTGCGGGGGTGGTCATTCTTACCAAAATTGTCCAGCCAACCCCCGTTGGCAAATTCTTATGTGACAATATCCAAGGAATACGTTGTCACATGCGCCGCAAGTTAACTCAACAAAGGGAATAGACAGTTCCCGACCACTAGTTGGGTCGCAAACCACATTCGAACCTCCCGGTTTTACTCATATTCAAAAACAAACCAAATGCGGGCGGAGGGATCATTTCAACCAAAATCGGGGGGGGGAACAATTTTAACCAAAATAGGGGTAATTTAATTTCAATCAGGACAAGTTTACCACAACCCCAGTTAATCAACCCACGACTTATCAAGCTCCGGCACTTACCAAGCTCCAGTTTCCACCAGCACCGGGTGGGTCTAAGCCCAATTTGATAACTACGTCAAAGCTAATGACGCGGTTATGCAAAATATGCAAAATCAAATGGCAAATTATAACGGACTTAATCACAAATTCGTAAATAGTAATACCGCTTCTTACTTCGGGCTGGGTTCTCTTCCAAGCACCACCATTTGCTAACAGAAGGTGATGTGAAAGCAAAATCACTACGCCGAAGCGGTGTTTCCTATCTGGACTCACAAATTTCTTCTCCTCCTAAAGAGAACGGAAAATGAACCGATGTGAACAAAGGATTATGGTGGCAACAAGCCCGAAAAACATCCAACCTTCAGTGGTCCAACTAATGACCAAATTGGTGAGCCCGTTGTTGTTCAAAGACTAAACCAACCTTGCCTTATCCTTCAAGAGCCACAAGAAAAGCTCTGATAGAAACAATGACAATCTTTAGCTTCAAAAATTTATGGAGATTTTTCGGAATCTCAATTTCGAAGTAAGTTTTAGCGGCTACGTCTCCTACACAAGCCTAAATTTGCACCAATGTTTAGAAAGCTTCAAAAATGACAATGATAGATGATTAAGTGACAAGACCCGGGTAAACGAGAATTGCTCGGCGGTTTATCCTAAAAAAGTTTCCGAGAAACTTAGAGACCCCGGTAGATTTCATATACCGTGTGATTTTACGAGATGAATGAAATGATTAGCCTTGGCGATCTCGGTGCAAAGCATCAACGTAATGCCTCTCTCCATTTGGATAAGAAAAAACTAAAAAGTTCTCCCAGCTTTGAACCAAAATCCCGAATGATCACTGAAACTTGCCGGCCCGGATTATCCGAACGATATTCTTACTCCCACCGGCATCGACAGAGGGATGTTTTTCGTGAAAGTTGGAACGTTTTCTTTCATTCCGTTCTTGTGGTCGTTGGATTACGTTGGCCGATCCTCCGGGTTACCTAATCTTAGGAAGACCTTTCTTGAAGGACGGCAGTGCCTTGATCGATTTCACGGTGAACCAAATGACCCTTAGGCACGTGACCAATCTGTGACTTCAAAAGTTGGTGATACTAAGTCTTTCTTACTACATTCATTGTGAATCGGTTAAACAGAGTCGATGTTATTGACAATTGTTGTGAAGAATATGTTCAGAGTACTTGAAATTTTTAAAAAAGTGGGCAATCCCACTTCTACGTCGGACCTTAATGATCTGTGAATTCTCGCTCTCCATCTTTCACTCCCTTCGGAGGAAGTGATTTTTAATGGACGAGATTTGATGAATTTTCTTGAACATGATGATTCAAATACCGCCAGGTGTCTGGACTCGGCATCTATGCTTCTGAAGGAGATACTGTTGACCTTGAGGATTGTTAAGAGTAATCAATAGTGACCCAAATCTCCTCCGTCACCAGTTTGTGAAATAAATGTCTTGAGAGATTAATCTTTATGTGAAGTACTCCCGACCTTGAAACTCAAAGAGCTTTACATTCCCATATTGAGTATGCAATTTTTTGGAGGGTTGGTGACAAAACTCTACGTTGATAAACGCTAAAAACTTGAAAGATGCAGGATAAAACCGCCCTGAACAAGTTCTTAAGTCATACAAAATGCCATAGCTTGGAAGATTTCTGTTATTAAGGGAATAGTTCAAGGTTTTGAAACCCATAAGATTTTGATGGAAGAAAATGCCAAACCCGTTTTTTAGTTTCAACATAGAGAAGAGTTTAACCCAAATACATGAGGTTTAATTAAGCATGAAGTTCATCAAACTTCTTGATTGCCGGCGCGCGCTCTCTTTACCCATCTCTGACAGGTTCCTGGGTAAGCCCGGTTCATTGTGTCCATAAGAAGGGAGAGGCTGAACGTCGCAGTGAAAAAAATGCAAGAGCAAAATCTTATTAATACCCTGTTATGGTGGAGTACGGAATGGCGAGTTTGCATCGACTAATTTACCGAAAAAACAATGGTGAACTCGTAAAGACATTTCCCTTTACCATTCATGGATAAGATGCTTGAAACGATTAGCCGGAAATGAGTACTTTTTGCTTTTTGGGACAGATTCTCCGGCTACTTTTAGATCCAATTGACCCAACTGATCAAAGAGAGAAGAATGCACTACCTCACCTGCCCTTACCGGGGCATTTGCCTATCGTCGCATGTCCTTTTGGGTTAGCATGGCCACCGTGGCACGTTCAAAGGTGTATTGTAGCAATCCTTTCCGAAATGATTGAGAAAACATGACTGTATTCATGGATGATTTCTCGGTTTTCGGTGATTCTTTATCCTCTTACCTTTCCCATTTAGGACAAAATGACTACAAAGGGGTAAAGACACAATCTTGTACTTAAATTGGGAGAAAAATGCCACTTTATGGTCAGAAGGAATATTCCTTGGTATAAGATTTCTAAATCCGGATGAGGGGTTGATTAAAATCAAAGTTGATGTCATTGCAAAATTGCTTAATCCACTACGTGAAGGGGATTAGCAGGTTTCTCGGCACGCGGATTCTACCGCGATTATATTCAGGATTTTTCCAATAATCGCTCGGCACTTTGACCCACATCTGGGAAAAAGAAACTCCGATTATCTTCTCGAAGGAATGCATCGCATAAGCATTTGAAACCCTTAAGATGAAGGTTAACCCAGGCTCCAATTCTAGTTGTCCCGGATTGGGACTTGCCTTCGTAAATCATGTGTGATGAAGTGATTTTGTGTTGGTGCAGGTCCTAGGGAACGTAAAAGACCAAGCACTTCACTGATTACACTATGCGGAGCAAAGACTATGACGAGGGCTCAAGCACATTACCACTCAACGGAAAAAGAATTATCTTGCCGTTAGTGTTAATGCTTTCGAGGAAATTCCGGCCATATCTTCTCTTGTCAAAAGCATTAGTGTATACGGGACCATTCGGCTTCTCAAGTACCGCTGCTAAGCAAAGGGGATTTTTTTGCTAAGCCAAGATGGCTCCGTGGATTTTGCTGCTCCAAGTAATTTGATGTCGTTATCACTGATTAAAAAGGAGAGAAGATAAAAATCTCGCCGCAGACCACCTTTCTAGATTGCAATATCCCATCAAAGTGAGCTCGAGAAAAAGGAATTTACGATAACATTTCCTTAGAGACATGGTGGTTACTTTTTGTGTTTGATTTGATAAATGCCCCAATGGTTTGCCGATTTTGCAATACTACCTATGGGGGAATTTCGGTGATTAAAGGATGTCGTCTCTAGCAGAAATAAGAAAGTTTTCAAAAGACGTCAAAACAACTACCGTTGGGGTAAGACCCATTTCTATTCAAGATCTGTGCTGGACCATGTAATTAGGCGTTGTGTTTCAGGGGTACCTTAAGCCCCCAAACAAGAATCGACAAGAAGAGCTTTCGACATTTTTTAATGCTCCTGCCCACAGTGACCCACTCGGCCCCCCGCCCGGGGCACCTACCCAGTGCCATTTACACGCATAAATAATAAGATCAGTTCGACTCAGGAGTTATTGCGCCCACAATCTAATAGGATTGCCATGACTTTGTTATCCCGATGTGACATATTGTCAAAGTCAAAGGCCAAAATTTCGCAACGGGATGATTTGATGCCACCAAAACTCTATCCAATGTTTGCGAAATCTATTAACATGTGGGGCATTGATTTTTTGGGCCGTTCACGTCATTCAAGTCTCGGGAACAAACGCTCGCTCGCACTCGTGGCCGTGAATTAATTTATCAAATTGATTTGAGAGCAAAACTCGCTCCCCACCAATGACGCCGAGTTGTTTTGCAAATTTCTTAAATCTCTCTTCGCAGATTCGGTGCCCCTCGTGCAATCATAAGTGTGATCGCGGAACATTTTTGCAATGACCAATTTTGCAAAGGTCATGCTTAATTACGAGTCACTATGTCTCTCCATCGGTATCAATCCACAAAAAAAAGTGGACAAGTTGAGTATCCAATCGTGGTTTGAAAAAGATTTCTTGAACGGACAGTGGGCGGGGAAAACCGTGCTCTGGTCGGATAAAATAGCGATGAATCCATTTGGCCTTGATACGAAGCAGACAGTTAGTAAATACTACCATCTGGGTGCCACTCGTACAAGTTCTGTATATGGAAAGGACATGTTCATCTACCGCAAATTGAGCTTCGATCACAAAGCTTTCGGGCCTTTAAGCATACAAACTTTGATATAAAAAACCACGGGTATTACAGAAAAGTTCAACTCAATGAACTTAATGAAACTTGTGAGCATGCCCTATGAAAACTCTTTGTCTATAAAGAGAAAACAAAGAAATTCCATGACTCAAGATAAAAAAACCGCGTTTTCAACGTCAGGTGATCGAGTCTCCTCTTCACGTCTCTCTAGATTGAAGGTTTCTCGGAGTGTAAGATCCCGCTGGAGTGGACACATTCATGTTCCTCGTAACCCAAGTTTCCTCTACATATGGCTACTGTCGAGTTATCCCACAACTCTCCGAGCCAAATTTCAAGTAAAATGGTCACCGTTTGTTTGATAGCACTACTTTGAGGGGACGTACCACAATTGGGTTAGTCTCAGATCTCCAGACATTCCCATCGGACCAAATAATGACGGGGTGGGTCAAGCATATCGGACCTTAAAACAGGCCGCTTTTGTGGGAGGCACCCAAGATATGATAGTATTGTGTGAAATGAATAAGTGTTTTTTTTTGTGTGAGAGTTAACGGAAGGCTTTGCATTTTCCATACGTTGTTCGTGTTTATGTCCATGTGGGGTGTTGTGGGTGGTTTTTTGCTTTAGTGTAAGAGAGAGCAGTTTAGTATGTCACAGGAGAGAGTATGACCTCTTGTGATATGCTACTCATATAGAGAGTAGAAGTGGGATGAGAGTTTCAACTACCCCCCCTTTACCATCCTCAAGAGCTAGATTAGTTTAGCTCGCACTCTCACTCTCTCCTCGCTCGTATCCAGTTAGTAAGGTATTCATCTGTAGATGCAAATCTAATTCTCCGACTAACGTTTTATTCTTTTGGCACTCGTGTGTGTGTGAGCTATCACCACGCGACGCGCTCGCATTTACGCTAGGCCCTACCATGAGTGCTCCCCCCCCTCTCACATGTGGGGATCATCGAGGCGATGTTTAGTTCTAGTATAGGGGGAATCTTCGATTTGATTTGCTGCAGTCGTTGTTATCACGCTTATCCGTTTTCACCACAGATTTTTCGCAAAAAATACCAATAAATGAAAAATTTTTTAATTTTTCTAAAATAAAATGGAGTGTTTTGTCACAGTTTGATTTTCCTAATGGGTAGAATGAGAATATTTTGAACTCGGATTCGGGCGTGTTGGAGCCAGCTTTGTCATTAACAATTTAATAAACGAATGTTTATTAGGCTAAGCGATTCACGGATCCTTTTATTAGGGATTTTAAACTTGCGTAAAAACGAACGGAAAAATGGAATAGTTTTATTTAGATAGTAGGAATGTCGCTAAGCAAGATTATTGGAAAATCTTAAAAGCTTATAGTGTTACTTGTGCTTTTTCTCCGAAGCTCTTAACCGTGACTAATTAGACCGTGCTGCACTATTTTGCTTTAACTTTAAACCGACATTTTCTAAAAAAGAATAGCTCTTTCGGAACGAAATTTTTTATCTTAGTTAAGATTTATACCGCGTGTGTTTCTAAAACTAAATTTTCTCTATTACGAAAAATATGTGTAAAAAAAAATAATAAATAAATAAAATAAAATAAAATAAATAATAATAATAATATAAACTGTAGGCTGATAAAGGTTTACTGCATCTTGCCGGCTCACAACCGATGTTGCAGTCTTCAAAACAAGGCCATACAGTGTGATATTTAATCAGTAGGTGTTCATCAAATAAAAAGCCGTGTAAGACTAAGGTCACTACATTCTTATCGTGGAGGCGTTGGCGATGTTGTAGTCAATGTAAATGATGACTTGGTAGTTTCAGTATGATAGCAATAAATGAAAATTAAAGGTTAAGATTTCTTTTTCTAAACTCAAGTATATTTTTGAACTAAGAAAGAACTTGTTTTATACTTCAAAAGTTGTTGGTTGCCGTCGGTAGGACAGCTATTTGATAAGTATTCTCCGGGGGTATCAAAAACTCTGGGCTCTTAGCTATATAGCTGGGACGTTTCGGGATGAAAGGGTCGCGACATGGAATAGTCTACAATGAGTCATTAAATTTTGATGTTTGTTGTTTGTTTTGAGGTAGTAATTGTTTATTTAGCTTGGTAAAATCTAAGAAATTCGGCCTAAAAGGGTTTAGAGTATACGCTTTACATTGCGAACATTATCCTGTGGGTCTCAACCTGATAACCCAAATAGTCGAAACTCTCGGCTTGGATCTATGAGAATATGCTGGTTGGTGGGTGATCTAGTCTTTTCCCCAGATTTCTTCAGAATATCGTTAGGCACAATAATACCTATTGCTATTTTTCTTATGATTGTCGATCTAAATTTAACTTAAAATTAAGCACAATCACTTTAATTGAATAATTGTCGGGAGCAAAAGTTGACAAGTCATAAGTTATAAGTAGTGTTAGCATCTTTACTGGTACTTAACGGTGATTTCGTTTTTTACGCTTAGCTTGGGGCTAGTGAAAAATCGGGGACGATGAATTTATCCATTCGGACATCCATAGATTATTCTATGGCCGCTTCTCATTCTATGATCCCAGTGTTTATAAAATAAAGGAAGTCAAACAGGCAGTCAAGAAAAGAAAAAGGAAAATCCAAAAATATTAGGGATAGTTAGTGTACATATAAATTTTTTTTTGGTGAAAGCAGGACTTGTCGGAACTATTGATTCTTTATTTCCCTTGACGAACACTTAGCTACTTTTTCGAGGTTATTAGCGCACGCTCCGGCGCGCGTCGCAGCTCGATGCTTAGTTTGTTTCGTAAAATGTTTACTTCATAACATAGCGTTGAGGACCCTGGGGCAATACCTTAGTATGGGGGATTTGGTATGTGCTAAATTAACATACCATTTTCCCATTAAATTAAAAACGGACTTTAAATGACTTAAAAAACTTACCAAAATACATCGTATTTGTAATGTTTCTGCATTTGTATTGTGTTGGAAAACGGATATTCAAGAACAGGACAAAAGAAAGCCAAAAACATAACAAAGCGAGAAACGGAATGGATACGAGAAGTCAAACTGTGTAGACAAGTAAGTCAAAGTCAAAAGTCAACCAAGTGCATGAATCTCTATACTCTCACGCCGCGAGGGACTAAAATTGCCAAAACCTCAAGTTGTATTACTAGAATAAATAAAGACAAGGGCTGGTCTATTATAAAAGGGCAAAGTTTACAATGAAGTTATAAGAGACGAGGGGACAAAGCTGTCAACTTACCCAAAACCATTTTTCCCGCCCCAAACAAAACCCCAGATACAACTCACGGGTGTTCTCACCTTCTTTTACCCTGCAACCCTTCAACACCCTAGATAAAACACTTCCCCCTCCTCAACTATCTCCCCCAGCTTTATAATTGCCATGTTGGCAATCCTTCACCACTTTTCAAGCTTTTCAATGGCTGTGATTGACTCAAAAAGAAGCACAAGAAGATTGAATGGCTGAGATTACCTTTATCAAGCCCCTCACACAACAAAAACACCTAGTGAAGCTCTCACAAAAGAAGCACATGAGAGAAGCCCAAGAATGAAAGCTTCGGCTATAAATAGGGCCATTGTAACCCAAGAAAAGGAGTTCATTTTTTAATAGTTAGTTTTTAGTAGTTTTTCTTATCGTGTTCTTAGTTAAATGTTAGCTTATTTTTATGCAATTTTACTCTTCCAAGTCTTGTAACTTTAATTTTCGTCTTAATGCAAATTTGGAGTTTTTAAGTCAATTCTTGAATCTATGTATTTCTTTTTTTTAAAAAGCTTTACTTAATATGTTTTAAGTCTTATAAAATCATGTAAGTCATTTGTCTTAACTCAAATACTAAGAATCTAAGTAAAGTCATAAAAAAATTCCACACTCAAATATACCACAGCCTATGGATGATAGGCCAGTTCTGGATGGACTTATGGACTCTCACTAGCTTGTTTTATACAAGCTAGAGCTTGTTGATTCTTTGTTTAACCCTGTTTTGAGCAAGGGTGTTGTAAGTTTCTCTTTTTCTTATTTTTCTTACTTACTGTAAAACTGCTTATAGTGCTTATTTATTACTTATATTTGCTTATGTATGCTTTATTATGATGTTTAGTGCTTATCTTGCTTAGTTGTTAGTTCAAAAGTGATTTGTGCAAATTTCTTAGTTAGTACTGTTAGTTATGAGTTAAAACTGTTGGATTGATTCAGCTTATTTAAGTGCTTATTCTTGATTGAAATCTGCTTATAAGTGTCTTATTTTGTTATTTGATAATCTGTTTTTAACAAATTAGGATCCAATAAGCTTGAAATAAAATGACTTTTGAAAACTTTAAGAGGTTTTTAGAACAAGCGGTACTAACTTAAAGCTAGCGGTACTAACTCCAAGTTAGTACCTTTAGTACTGTTGTTTCATTTTTTTGCTTATTAGCTTATTACTTCTGCTTATTTAAGATTTGCTTAGCTTTTTAGAGTAGATTAAGCCCATTTTCATTTACTATATCTAGTAGAGCTTATTTATACTAACTTTTAAAGCTAGCGGTACTAACTTTTAGTTAGTACCGGTAGTTCACCAATTTTTGATCTCACCTTTGGGATAGTTAGATTAGGTTTTAGGTTATGATTTTTTGAACATAAGCTCATTGGAGGGTGAACTAAATCTGTTTGAGGTTTGTTTAAAGTTTTGAGCTTATTTCAGTAGCTTATTTTAGGTCTAAAAGTGCTTATTTTCATTAAAATCCAAAAAATAGTAGTGTAGTCATTTGTGCTTATTGTGCTTATTTCAGTGGCTTATTTATAAAAGTGAATAGGTGGGCTTAATAAGGACTCATTAGTGAGCTTATTTCCAAAAGCCCACTTTTCAGTTTGGCTTATTGGTGATTTTAGCTTATTTTGAAGTTGGCTTATTTAAGAAAAAGTTAGAGTTTACTACTTTTTGATGCAAATTGAGTTAAGTTAAGTTGTGTTTGGTTGAAAAAGCTTTTTGGAATCAGATTAAGCAACATATAAGCTTTCCAAAACATCTCTTCTTTTTGAATTTGAGCTTATTTTGAGTTTGTAGTGTCCAAAATACCAAAAACCAAAATTTTAGCTTACTTTCTGCAATCAGCAGCTAAATTGGCTTTTTGGAGCTTATAAAGTGCTTATTTTCGCAAGGTGTCTTTATTAAAGTTGCTTAAAAACATGTTGTGAACAACTTTCGTGTTTTGCGTTTTGGCTAAAAACGACTTTTTAAAATCAGCACTTTTTGGGGACTTGGACTAAAATCGGGATTGGGGTTCAGGGTAGGAAAAAAAGAATTTATTTTGGTCTTTTGTCACAAATAGTCCCTGTCGTTAGTCCATTGTTAGTCCTTGTTAGTTTTAGTTTAATTATTAGTTAGGTTTAGTTTTAATTAGTTTAATTAAGCTTTAACCATTAGATAAAATTTGGGGTTTTTAATTTTGTTAAATTTCTGCACTTTTTCTCCACTTAGTGTAATTTTTATAAAAAATTTAGGTTTTTAGCCCTCGTTTTTCGTGCCCGTTTTAGGTTTTAAGTTATATAGCTTTCGTTTTTAGGTTTTATTTAATCGTTTTTGTATATTTGATTGGTAGAAATAGAAAACTCATCATATCCTTGTCATATTCAAACATCAATCATCACTCCGTCATTCGATTTTCCATTCAAGCCTCGTTGGGACAAAACGACCCGGGAATCATACTTCCGGCTACATATATATTTTATTTTGGTGAACTTTTAACCATTCCTTGTGCAAAGGTAATTGGTTGAGTGTTTGCTTATATATTATATATATATATATTATTGACGAGTCACTTCTTCTGCTTCTCTGATTCTTATCATATACTTCTACTTCTACTTCTTCTTCTATGAAGCTACATCACAGTTTCTGAATTCGCTTACAATACGGATGTTGGTTTGGGGGGAAGTTGATTCATAAACTTTGACAAAAAGAAGTAGATGAAGAAAGCTATGTGAAGACATGCAGTATGAACTAGAGGGAAGCTAACTTAGTTTATACATATTACATTGTATCGTCTGCAAGTAATGGAAAGATTCAAGCTGGAGCACTGATATTTGTACTTGTAGGATACATTGTAAGTAATTCCATATGCCACCACATTGGGGGAAGATTGT
>BQNB010085413.1:0-28481 GCA_026074375.1 Tanacetum coccineum | reverse complement strand
AACCCTCAAAATGTCACAAAGAATTGTGAAACATGTGCTAGTAATGTTCATACCACAGCTGATTACAATGACATTGAGTGGTTCAGGAAAAGAGAATCTTCAAGTGCTTTAAGATCAAAGACTCCCACTAAATGGTAGGCCTCTAAGCAAAACTAACCATCCTAATCCTAATTGTGCAGTGATATATATCACTTTTGAACAATGATTATTCAAAACATATAACAAGTATCAATGTTTACCTGCACAATTCTAGGAAAGAACCAGGACCAGAACGAATAAATGAAATTAACTCCTCATACACCACTGAAGGTTATGGTTATGGTATAGTTTTAAAAAAAAAGGAACAGTCAATAATCAACAGCATAAACACTAAAACGCTTTTAACAACTGAATTTTTTTCATAAAACCTTATGAAGAATCAACTGTTATTAAAGCAGAAATCTCACCTGACCAAAATGGTCAAGATGATCACAATGATCAAAAATTGATCATCTGTTTTAACCTGATGAACTCATTAATAAGGATCAGCTTGAACAAAAAAAACACACACGAATGAAAACCAATTCATTGAAAATCTCACAAAACTGAAGATGTTCAGATCTTTAAACTCATATCCTCTCCAAATAGAAGATACTTCAGCACATGATGCAATTCTAACTCTTCTCAAAAAAGGAATCTGGCATTGTAATCATAAGGCAAAAATTCTTGATTTAATCATCAATTGCATAAGGCATAAATCATGATAAGATCCTACTCCAGTTGCAAAACTTGAATCAATCAGGATCTTTCTTGCTTTTGTGATAACGCTTAAATTATACATATTTCTATATGCGTTATCAATGCTTTTATACTTATATATTGGTAAATTATAAGAACTATTGGTATATAATAGAATATATGTGTCATTATAGGTTCATGGTATGTGTCGTGGAATAAAACGGAAGAATACACGAAGATTTGAAGCTTAAACGAAGAAAGAACTGAAGATAAAGATCTCTCGACAACTGTTTACTGTTTTGATCATAACTCGGTTATACAAACTCCATTTTAGTTGATTCAAGCGGTCACGCGAAGATAATTCAGTTATTTACAACCACACGAAAAAACCAAGTGCTGGAAATGCCAAATGTGTGGCGCACTTGTAAAAAAGTGTGGTGCATTTTTTCCACCAGAACTGAAAAGTCAGAAGCATTAAATGAAGACAACATTAATACACTAAGTGCGGCGCGTAAATAAGAAAGTGCGGCACACTTTGGCCCCCGAACAGCCTATAAATACCCTCCTTGGCTCTCTCATTCCACACACTCTTACACAAATCATTCTAGTTCGTTTAGAACACTTAGAGGAGGGATTTTTGGTGATCATGGCTTGACAAACCAAGGATCCAAACACCCCTTCAAGACACCATCACCACCATCGACTACCACCACTCTCCACCATCAATTTCCAGATTTTAATCCATCCAAAGAAGTAGTAACGAAGTGTAATTCGAATCTATAAGCGATTGTAACAAAATTGTTCATAGTTTCTGGGTTTTGCTTTGAATATAATAAAGTGTTCTTGGAAAATTCTTGTGAAATCACCATCATTTGCTCTTGGAGTTTGGTATAATCTTGTTTATCCTTTGAGAATGATCTTTATTGAATTCATAATGAATGTTATGATCTTCATCTCTTTGATTATGGAGTAGTAATCTTATGTTTGTTTGGGCAATTTGCAATCTTGGATATGGAGCGTTTGGATATGTGTTTATTGAAATGGTTAAACATTGGTTATATCATTCCACTTATTATATTGGTTATAACAACTTATAAAGGCCGAAAGGGTACTTATAAACTTATGTTCTATCATTCCACTTATTATATTGGTTATAACAACTTATAAAGGCCGAAAGGATTTGTTGTTATTAATCGATATATTCACTAGTTACACTTAAAGGCCAAAAGGATTTGTAACTCGTGATATTTTTATTCTCTAAACTTATAAACACTATCCTAAATACTTCTATGTCTTAGTGGTCATTGCCTAAACAAACATGCTTTAATCATTTGCTTGAATCATCCTTTTATTGCTTTCTTTACAATATTCGATATATGCAAGATTTGATTAATTTGATCCGTGACAATCTTATTAACCTTAGCACCTTAATTACAAACTGTGAAAACTTCAATTCCTGTGGAACGACCTGGACTTACCTAAAGCTATACTATACATGAACGGGTATACTTCCCGAGTGTTGTGTTTTTAGTAAAAATCGGTATTTCTAGTATTATAAATTTAAAGCTTGCAAAACACACATCAAGTTTTTAGCGCCGCTGCCGGGGAATTGTTCAAGTTGTTATCAGTTTGTTGCTTATTTTTGGTGCTATTTTGTTTCACAAAATTTGCAAACTCGCCGTACCATTTTCTGGCAAACGGAACCCAAAAGTCATTTTTTTTCAAGGAAGTATGCCGCACATTTTATTTATGCGTCAGTTTTCCTGTAAACCCAGGAAGTACGCCGCACTTACCCCAAGTACGCCGCACTTTCTGCAAAAATTTCTCCAGTAGAATCTGAATTCAACATCAAACCCATAACCAAAAACCCAAATCTGTTTTCTTAGGTTTTATAATCATTCGATTATATTTCCTCGTAAATTTGTTCATATTTAGTTTATTCGAAAAAAAAATTCGAAAAAAAAAATGCGCCTATATAAAAAAAGTTTTTATCTATTTATCCTTATTTTCTATATATACTAAAATTTAAAACATATCTAATATATTTAAAATCTTTAAAAATATAAAAATATATATAATATATAATATATATAAAAAAATGTCTTTTTGTAAAATGCTTAACGTATGTATAAATCCTCGATCTTTTGGAAAATAACCCGTAAGTCTAATATATAAATTAAATAATAATTTAATAACAAAGACTTATAAAATTTAATTATTCAACATTCCTCCTTTAATGATGTTGCCGTCTTAAATAAATTCGAAGAAGATGTTGAACCCCAACCAAAATTACCGCTCCAAGAAATAATAATTCTCGATCCTGATGATCAACCCATGTGGGAAAGTGCTAAGACTATAGCACCGACTCCTAATTCTACCATTGTTCGACCAGTTGTTGATAACAACTTTGTTATCAATAGTACTCACTTAAATATTATTCGGGAAAATAAATTCAATGGTTATCTGCGGGCCGATCCGCATGACCACATCCGTGAATTTCTCGCAATCCGCGACATGTTCAAATATGGTGAAATGCTGAGTGAAGCTGTTAAGCTTTTGATATTCCTATTTTCCTTGTGTGATGAAGCTAAAACCTAGTTTAACGAACTTAATGAAGAGTCTATAACATCGTGGGAGCAAATGAGAACAATTTTTATAAACAAATTCTTTCCACCTTCGTTATTCAACCGTCTCTTGCTTGAAATCAGCAGTTTTTCTCAACTCATATGTGAAAGTCTAACAGACTGCTTCGAAAATGTCATGGGCACGGTCTGACCAAAGGAGCTATTATTCAAATATTCTATCACGGTCTAGACGAATCCACTCAAGGAATCCTGGACATAACTGCTGGGGGAATCTTCCTCTACAAAACTCCAAATCAAGTTTTTCAATTTCTTGAAGACAAAGTGTAACACCCCCAAATTGGGTCGCAGCGGAATGATGTGTATCCGGGAGCGTTACATTACAGATCAATAACACAAGATATGAGAACGACCTCAAAAAGAGTCGTTTAAAATACAATACATTGGATTTATTGAAATCGTTTGATACAAAGCACGAAGGCTTAAATAGTTCAACATTTGAAATAAAGATTCTAGATCATAACAATCATCCCGAAATATAATGACTCCAAATCTTTATGCATGACACCCAAAAGACTATCCCAATGTATCCTGTGCACCTCGTGCATCATTAATCTGAGAAAAACATGCTTAAAACGTCAACATAAAGTTGGTGAATTCATAGGTTTATGTAAATGAAATGTTGGACAGTAAGAGCTCACAGAATTTACAATGATGTAAAAACGATCTTGAAGATTTTAAAAGATATATGCGTAACATGATAACTGGTATTAATTGTAAACTTTTTAAAAGAGACGATGGTAAAACCACCGGGGTTTTACCCAACAAAATGTCTAAAACCGTCAACAAAGAACCTCAATCAAAAACAGATTTTGAAAAATCAATCACCAAATTATTAGATGGTCAAAGAGTTACAAATATGTTTATCAAGAATAATGTTAATGATATGATTCAAAAGATGAAGCAAAACGAAAAGAATTTCCAGACTAAAATTAAAAACATGGAAAGAAAAATAGATGAGTGGGAGAAGTCTCAAAACGTACCTTTAGAACCAACCGATGGGACTGAACCACCTCCTCCTCCTGAAACTCAAACCGAGCAAGTAAACTGGGAGTGGAAAGTCCAATGATTCTCCAAAAATTCAAAAAGATCCACCACCTCCTATCATCATTAACAATAAAATCAAAAAAGACCGACCATTTAAGACAACAAAAGGGACTATCCCGTACCCTCAGCGCTTAAAAGTGGACCATTCCCACATAAACCGTATCGTTAAAGAATATTAAATCAAATAGAATAATACATATAATAATATTAGTATTAATAATAGTAATAAACATAGATACATAATTAACTAAAAATATATTAAATAATAATAATAATAATAATAATAATAATAAAATATAAAATATTGAAAAAAATATTATGAACTTTGTGGATGTGTTCGCTGGTAAGAAAATGATGATCGAGTCAGAATAAAGGAGTGAACCTGTGCTCCCGGTTGCTTTTATCTAATTTTAAATTTAAATAAAAATCATTTGTATAAATCCTTACCGGATTACATGTGATGTATGAACGCTAGTTCGAATATTATTAATATAAAAATCGTTTTGATGGATTGAAGTTAATTTACATTTTTAATTTGCGTTTAAATTACCATTAATGTTCTAAAACGTACGAGGGAAGTTTCGAAAAAATATATGAAAAATAAATAATAAAAAAATGGTGAAGTACGCTGCACTTCTTATAAGTGCGACACACTTTTTACCGGGTTCACTAAAAAACTTTATAAAAACAAATATTTTCATCACAAAAACACACCATAACCACAAAAGCCGACGGTTTCACCATAAAAACTCAAGAAATTTTTGAAAAATCAATCCATCGATTCTATAACAATGCCGAGGGTATGTTAATTTCATCCCTAAACTTATTTTCTATCAATGTATTTGTATTTATATAGTTAGGGTTTATAAAATTCAATTTAGGGGAAATCAAATTTAAGTTTATAAAAATCTAATTAACCTTTAGGAAATAGTTATAAACTAGTTTAATGATTGTGTTGTTTAGTTTATATAAACCCCAAATTATTGTTTATATAATATATATATTATTTAAAAAAAATAAGCAAGAAAATTCGAAATTATTTGTATCAGCCCAGAAAGTACGCCATTTTTTCTATAAGTACGACGCACTTAGTCATTTTACCCAGAAAGTACGACACACTTCTGCGAAGTGCGACACAAAATTTTGATCAGAAGCTTACACAATGTTTAAAAACATGACAAAGAGTTATCCAATGATATAAATTGCTTCCTAACATCATTATATACTTTATGTTGGATTGTTTTTGCTGTGTAGACTAAGGGAACACATGATCATGAAGCCGGATCATCGAGATCCAAACGCTCAAGACAACACGAGACGGTAGAAGAAGCTATGCTCCCACAAGTTCACCAACAATATTTGTAGTGGCGAGGATGCACACTAGATGCTAGAAGTCGGTACAACACTAGGCTTGGTAGTTTACTCCCTAAACTTATTTATTCACCTTGTATCGTTGATTGGGGAGTATTGAACCAAATGGGATGTGGAGAAGAGATTAGGAGATGTTAATGATTAGGTTGATTGTGGAAGGAATGAATGATGAGATATTTACTTCAGAGGCATGGTTGAGAGTTTTTAACATCAAAGAACGAATTTATACTGAGCTATGCCATGAATTTTATTCCACCTATGAATTTGATGAAGTGTATACAAATGAGGAGTTGAATACAAAGAAGATAATCAAGTTTCGATTATGTGGACGTGCATTTAGTTGGACTTTGCTCGATTTTGCGAGGAGGTTAGGCTTATACCATAATGAGGAGATTGAAGAGGATGGGTTTGATTTCTATTTTCAAGGAGGTCTTCGAAGTGATGAAAATTTTAATGCAAGAGAATATTGGGCAAGTATTAGCCGATAAGAGAATTTAGGTTTGTTAAGGAGTAGCGCTTCCATGACCCGAAAGCCTATTTTGAGAGTGCTACACAAGATTATTACCTATAGCTTATGTTAAAGAACCACGAGGCATGATAAGATTCAAAAGAATGATTTATGGTTATTAAGTAAGTTCGAGGCTAAACATCGAAATGGTTATGCTAATGTTGCTTGGTTGTTGGCTAAATGGATGAAAAAGAAAGGAGTTGGAAGTCAAGCTAAGAGTAGGATTTGTTGTGGACAATTTATCATGAGGATTGCTAGAGGAAGATTTTTTTTGACTGAAGATGTGCTTAGAGGTTTGAGTGCCCCGATTTACTGTCGAGCCTTAGATGCCACTACTCTCATAGAGTTGATTGATGCTGATGGTAGGTTGATTCGTGGGGATGTTCAGCCAGCTGCACCGAGAGCTGCAGAGCATAGAGATCAGAGAGCGTCGATGCAGGATTTTTATGATAAGATGGGCGGTATGGAGATACGGCAGGACGCGATTAAGAGGATGTCATACAAGCAGTCATATCACTTGGACAAGTACGCTGGAGTATTCGAGGGCATGGCTGGAGCTTATGATGTTACACTACAAGGAGCTTATAACCCATCGGAGTATGCTCAGCCACAATATGATTAGTTCTATCAGTAGTACTACCTACCTCAGCAGCAGCAGCCACATGGACAGGGAGATGATGGAGATGATGATGATGACGATGAGGAGGATGATGAGTAGTGTCGAGATGACACAAGATGGTTCAGTGACCGCATGTTTTGGGACACGTTGGTTCTGAAAAACAATTTCAAAACATTATTATTATTATTATATTTCTATGGTCTATAAAATGCCTCTGTTGGCATTCAAAACAATATTTCTGCACTTTTATTATTTATATATTAGGAATGTTATTATATGTATGTGCTTTGGAATATTCGTAATTTTAACAGGAAAAAGGAAAAAAGAAGGAACGTGACGAAATTGAAGAAATATGAAGATTTAAGAAATCCATCAAAAGAGTATAATTTTACTTTCCCATTTTATCTTTCTCTATAAATATTTCACGCATTAGGGGACAATGCTCATATTAACTATGGGGGGGGGGGGGGGAGAGATAAACTGGAAAAGTAAAAATCTTAAATCTATCTTATAAAGGAAAAATTGTTTGAAATTAAAATTACAAAAGTTTTGGAAAAGTAGCATTTTATTGATCACATAAAGCAAAATTTGACTCTCGATTGATAACATTACTAGCATATTTATACCACCCAAAAAAAAATTGTGAGGTTTAGATCTTAAGAATTCGGGTATCTACCATTGATACCTAAGATGATTTTTATCTTTAGCCTTCTCGAGTTAAGGTTTGAATGCAATTGTATGTGTCTATTCCATCGTTACGGATGTGTATGTATGATTTTGTCGCCTTTTCTGGAGCATTGGTATCGATTTAAAATTATATGAGTGTGTCGGTGATTTGTTAATTATAGAACTTGCGCTTGAAATCTTTACGAGACCATAGTAGGAACGCGCTTGCGTGTTATAGACATTTAACTGATTAAGAGGTGATATAAAAATATAAATATAAGTATACAATAATTTTGTTCAAAAAAACTTTCTAATAAAATTATTTGAAATTTTATCCGTACGAATTAAAGAGCGTAAATGTTGGTATCGCTATTATAATGAAGTGCGAAGGTTGCAAATTTCTAAGTTCGTTTGAAGTAGTGTGTTTATTCTAAGTATGGGGGAGAAAAAGTATCCCCAAAGAAAGAAAGAAACAAAGAAAGAAAATGAATGAAAAAAGTGAAAAAAGAGGCAAAAATAAGCCAAGTGAAAAAGTGGAAAATAAAAAGAAAGAGAAGGAAAAGTTGTTACAATTACGGATAAGGTGGATTATGATTTTATTATGAACTTTTTTTTCTTACAAATATAGAAATAAATATCACTAAATAAGTTACCTCTTTTGACGTTTATGTTTGATGCTTACGCCATGTTGGTGTAGTTTAGTTTCTTGTACAAGCCTATGGTAATTTGAACATTTCATGACTGTGCGTATGAGTAAATTCCGTTTCCTATCCATTTCACTAAATTGAGAGAGTGTGAATCAAACTTATCTATGAAAATTCATGAGTTGCTTTGTCGCGTTATCTAAGTTGTGATCATTAACATGTTCTACTTTTCTACTAAAAGAATATTTTCGCTTGGATTGCTTGAGGCCAAGCAATAGCTAAGTATGGGGGGTTTGATAACGCTCCTAATATACATAAAATATCCCTCAGAAATGTGTGAAATATATGAGCTAACACATGAAAGAGTGCATGTTTAGTTGTTTATTTGAGTAACAGGTGTTTCGAGACCAAAAAGGAGGAAAAGGACTAAAAACGCAAAGAAATCTCGTTAAATGGACTAACGACCGTCAAGAGAAGGATCTAGAAGGAAGAATTAATGAAAAAAGTACCAAAGGCCGACGCACTTTTAAGAAGTGCGACGCACTTCAAGTCGGGGAGAGAGAAAGTCGTGTAACGGTGAAGTGTGACGCACAAAATATAAAGTGCGACGCACTTTCACATGCAGTAACTTAAAATTTCATTTACTTGCATTCATACTGGGCAACTCTTCACCATCCTTTTTCCACAACTGACACTCACCTCAAGGCTATAAATAGAGGACGAATTGAAGGCTCATATCATCCCATTCTCATCTCAAAAACCATTCTCTAAAGATCATAAGAAGTAGGAAGAATTTTAGGAGGAATTTGTGAGTTTGTTCATAATTCCCAGGTGTAATCATCCAAAGGAGGTTGGAATTCAGGCTAAATAGTGGCTGTAACAGAGTTACTTAGTTGAATTTCCAGGTTATTGTCATCATTGTTCAAAGGAAAACACTTGAGAATCAATATAATTTGCTATTTGGAATCACTATAAACATGTTTCTCTTCTTGATTATTATGTTTTCTGAATCTAACATGCTTATTATGTGTTTTATCTCCATGATTATGGAGTAGTTTATCATGTTTATTTGGGAATTATAGGGTAATATGGATTGAACTTGGAAAAACTAATAATTTTTGGTAAATAGTAAATATGAACTTGATATTTAGATATTTGGATTGTTGACCACCATTTGATCACTCACTTAGCTCGGATATAGGTCGAAAGGGTCCGAACTTTGTGTTTGATTTCGAGTTGTCTATCTATAACATCTCGGTATTAGCTTTGTGAGAATTAGCTAATAAAATGCTCGTCATCCCAAATATATAAATGTTGAATGCTTAACCTCATGTCTAACGAACTTGGTTAAGAAAGTTTATATTTGTTATTTCCAAACTTGAATCAATCTTAAAGCATTTTTCGTAATTAAGTCTAAAGGTCGAAAGGTTTCTTTCTTATGATAAATAGACGATCTTTTGAATAAGCTAACACTCATTCATTCGATTATACTTCAATTCATGAATTTGTTATGATCCTAAGTTATCCTCCATTACCCTTGTCTCCCAAATAAGCATTGTTCTTATCATTTGAAATTCGTGTTACCAATTATCTTTAGATTCGTGACAAATCTTAAAGATACTATTTTTGCAAATCTCTTACTTTACTTGGAATTAACAGTCCCTGTGGATCGACCTGGTCTTACCCGAAACTCTATACTATTAACGGGGGTTTATACTTTACCCGTGTGTTAGTTGGAAAATTGGATAAAACTAGTAATATAAATTTAAAGCTTTTATAACACATCAACACTATTCACACTATTCTTACCTTGCGCATCTACACTCATTGAATACTGTTCATTAACATTGGTTCCTCCCTTTTGAGAAGCAAAACCCTTCTTCTACTGTTTTTTAAGTGGTAGTGGAAAACATTCTTTAAAAGTACACGGGCTATTGTTAGACAGATTCGTAGGTTGGTTTCCCCCATTCATTGAAGACATAAGCACAGTCGAAGTCTCAAAATCCAATACAGCTGGACCCCTTCTATATCCCGATAGAAAAAGAGAATGTTGATCAATAGGAGAAAAACCTACTGGACCAGGCAAGTCTATACAATGTGACATATTTCTTCTTGCAGTAGCCGACGAAGATTCCCCTATTTCAAAAAAAAAACAACTACAGTTAAAAATATTAGACAAAGAGACACTATATCCTGGGGCGAATAAAAAGCTAAAAAATTCCCCTACCTTGTGTTTCCACACTTCCTGACTAACGGAAAAGACAATCATAACGGTCGCCTGGCAAAAACCGTGGAACATTAGATGAACCAAAAGTCTACCCACCAATAAATACACCACAATCCCCTGTATCTTCTTTGACAGATGGCAAATGCACACTGGAAGATTCAAAATCCAGTACAAAACGACCACGACCACCACACATACCATGATACGGCTCGCTATTATCGTAAAATCGCCTTGCAGACTGTTGTCTTTTAGACACGTTACCAAAATCCCCATTCCAATTATCATTCCCACATAGGTTCTCATAATTTGGAGGCTTATTATTTAGGTTCTCACATTTACGTTTACCTTTCATAGTTTAACAAAATACCAACAAATATAAATTCTAATTCCTAGTTTCAAAACATAAACAGGAGTATGCAAATATGGAAACCATATTAGGATTCTTAACATATTTGGAGGCACATACTTTGGCATTGATATCAGATATCACAATATCAGTTTCATATCCTTAGTAGGCTTATTATTTAGGTTCTCAGAATTTAAAAGCTTATAATTTAGGTTCTTACATTTACGTTTACGTTTAGTTTAGCAAAATAAAAACAAATATACAAACTCTAATTTCCAGTTACAAAATGGATGTGGTTGCACAAAGCAAAAAGTTTATCAGGCAAACAGCAAAACTCACAGAACAATTACGTGATACAACATCAATTTCACAAACTCAAAGTCCAACATAAAGAGGCATAAGATCACAGATAGAAAACAACAAAAGGGCATAAGATCACATATTACATGTATTATGTTTTCATAGTTAGGCATAAGTATAAATGGGCATAAATACCACGGAAAACACCAAAAGCTGTCAAATACATACACAGCCAAACAAATGAAAACCGTAAACATAATTAGATAACACCTCAAGCTAAACTAAATGAAAACAAAACAAAAAGAAACAATTGACTACCAACACATACCTAACAAAACAGGTTTTCAAGAGCAACAACTAAACCAAAGATACTACAAATCATATATTTTAAGCAAACCAAAATATAAGACACTTACTAAAGAAGACACGTGTACATCTAAGACAATAGACAGCACTAATAGTGCATTCCACCTGTTAAGCATGCGACTAATGACAGATCCACCAAAAAAAATTCCCGCCTAGGTTGGATGCGTGAGGTGATTAATATTTTAATGCCGATCTACTGTTTACTCAAAGCTCATGTGTGTGAGTTTGATAATATTTTAACAATAAAAGTACCAGTCGATTAAACAATGATTATTGCTAGTTACTGTTCAAGATGTGAGTGTAAGTACCACAATAAACGTTATATAGTATAATTTTGTTATACAATAATTGTAGTTTATTTGTATATGTTTTGTTCCAGATCCAATGTATTTTGTATTTTGGTGTGTAATCTTTCTTGTAAGTTTGTTTGATGTTTGAAAATATTTTGAAGTTTGAAATTTTGAAGATTTTGAAAGCTTCAAAAATTTAAAATTTGAAATTGTAAAAAGTAAAAAGCGTAAATCATCTGAAATAAAGTTAAAAGATTTTAAAAGTTGAATTATTTGAAATTGCTCAAAGTTTTGCATGGTGTAAATTTTAAAGCTTTTAAGTTTTGTATGGTGAATATTTGTTTTATTACCTACACAACTTTTGTAGGGTGAAGAGTACCAAGCTTTTGCTAGTTTCGAGAATGCAAAAACGCTGAAAAGTTGACTGAAACATGGTTTTCTCATCTTTTGCTTTTTGTTGTACCCGACAATGTTTTGAAACCCGGTTCGACCCGGCCGGTTTAACCGGTTGAATCGGTTCCCGTAGAAAAAACGAGTCAAACTAAATCGGGTTTTATATTTTCGAAACCCAGTTAGACCCGCCGGGTTTGAGGTGACCCGGGTTAACCCGGTTCTCGAGACCCAGCCGGGTTTTTGATTTTGCATTTTTTTTTGCAAATAATGTAAGTTAATTGTATATATATTTGCAAAATAATTTTATTTTTACATGTTATATTTGTTAGTAAATTGTTTTTAGTCTCTCAGTATATGGAATATTTATAATTTATACATACGTTTTTTGTTGTATTATTGCAAACATTTTTTTTTTAAAAACCAGGTTGACCCGATGGTCGAACCGGTTAGACCGGTAACCCGATAACTCGACCGGTCGATTAGAGAACTGGTTTTCAAAACATTGGTACCCAACACAAATTTGAATATTTCACATTATTCGATAATAATATATAGTGTAAACCAGTACGGTTACACATTAATTCGTAGGCCAATTTGTAGGTCCAAGCTATAATTCTTTCACGTCAAATAAGACTTCACTAAAACACGTCGATAGAAAATTTGGATTTTTCAAAGGGTGCTACTATTGGTACCCCCTGACCCACTAAAAAGTACAAGAAAAGTACAAAAAAGGTACAAAACATGTTTTTTTGTCTCCCAAGTTTACAGTGCAACGCAGTTTTTTTATCAGTTTCTGTTCCGTAATTCTTGACAGTTTCATACTTTTGACATGTTAAACTTTATATTTTTCGTTACGTATTTTCCATGTCACAGTTTTATAACATATACAAAATTATAAAAAATTAAAAAAAATAAAAAACGCAAAGAAACCAGGAGGGTACAAACGGTGTTTTAAGGGGTACATATAACATAAGCCCTTTTCAAATGGTTACTGCCGTATATTGGGCCACATTATTGAACATGTTACAGATAGCGGCTCATTAAAAATTTCCTTCAATCTCTCAAACTCAACACAAGTAAAAAAGTTGTTTTCAAGTTTCAAAAGTTCAAAAATCTTATGTTTTGTTTAAGGATAAGGTTATATGTTCATGTCAAGTGTTATTGTTAGTACCTTGATGCTTGTAGTAGTAGACATGGATATTGCAGTACTCGAATTTCTGTATAATTGTTTGTCTTAAAAACAAAGCGCACACTTGCACCAAAATTTTCGATGCAACCAAAATTGAACAAGAATCATAAACCATTGCCGCTAGGCGTGAGTACTCGAATAGCATATTAGCTATGCAAGCTTAATGTATCAATCACACTTATCTATCAAAGTTGGCATATTACGCGTACTCGCTTACATGAAACCAAAAAAGTTGAATACAATGTTAGTTAATTATCAAACACACTTATCTATGTACTTTATACAAGGTTAATGCATTCTTAAGCTAATATATTCTTTTATAGGTTGGTAAATACATATTTTTGTTGATGGGTGCGAGGGTAAAAAATGACTATAGAAAAGAAAGGGATAAGTGACTACTAACTATGAAACCACGCTCTCTATAAACTCACACATACAAACATATTTTACACTTACGTAACCTTTTCGATAGCCGGGTATATATCTAATCGTCTAATTAACTAGGGTTTTTGAAAAATATGGCACACACAATGATTGTGAGCAACAATGCGAAAAGGAGACAAACCAAACACCCGAATAATTTTTTTTCATTTTCACCCGAAAAACGAAACTACTCTGATAGCGTTTCAAGTTAGCTGTCTATTTTTTTTAGAACCGCTAGTTAGTAGTTAGCGATTTGAGGCTACATTGACATCCAATTGGGCAGTTTGCAAGCTTCGAACCTCGCCTTAGGGGATTTTTACCTCATTCCTGCTTCTATTTATTTCCGCCCATGAAGGTTCATGGTGAGACTCGAACCTGAGACCTCTCCAAGGTTACCCTTGATGGCCAACTGAGCTAGCCCAGTTGGTTTGTCTATTAGTAAATATTTATCGTCGTCATTATGCACGGACACCACGCGACACATTGGCGCCGCTATTCAACCATGCAATACAAAAATGGTTCATCGAAAAGAATTTTTTAGCGCCACAAATACAATTTGTGCCACTAAACACCGCTGCCGCTAGGCGCGGGTACTCGACTAGTGTGTGTATATATATCCCTATCCCTACATTATATATAAGAGGATGCATGACACATCATAATGCATACTAATCATCTCACAATACCACGTCATCATGATTTGTTGCATGTCATCACAATTTTAAAAATATTCCTTCTAAACACATTCGGTTTCTAATATGGCAGCTCATCAATCCCTAAATCTATCAACAACAAAAAAGGTAGTCTCTCAAAACCCTAAAACTGTATTATTTTTGAGGTACGAATCTTTTTCTCTCAAAACCCTACAACTGTATTATTTTTTTGATTTTGCGTATGCATATGTTGGTTTATTTTTTCATAGCTTGGTCATCTTCATTGTTTTATTTAAAGGTATATGTTTTTTTCTCACTAATGATAAAATTTTTTCAATTCTTGATACGAATACATTAGGTTTTATCATAAAAGTTTATCTTTTAATTTTTGTTGATTTTGTTTTGTTTCTTAAGATTATAATGTGTGTTTTACGGATTTGTGTGTTTACTGATTTGTGGTTGTAGATGTCCCGATCTTAGCGATATGATATTCATAATTTATGCCAAGATTATAAAGATAATTATGAATCATTAAAACAAGTGTGAGGCTCATGAGTAAAGTATACCATCTTAGATGCTTTCAATTTCGAAAATCATCCCAAATCATATGAAGCTCTCAAAAGAGGAGAAAAGGTTTATTTGCCCTCTGATTATTCAATTAATGTCGTATCTCATATTTGATTAACTACTGTTTTGTTATGATTAGATTTGCTACATCTTGTACCCAGGAGATGAATCGCATGAGGGTAAGACTCTTTGATTGAAGCAACAATATACACCATGATCTGCTTCACTTCTATTAGATAACTAATTCTTTAGATTCTCTTTACACAAACCTAAATAAAGTATACCATGCAGTTGAAGGATTAGAGGCTAAGGCTCGTGAGGATCATGAGGCTGGTCTTGCATTGCTCAAATCACTTTCGAATGAGGTGCTTCTCTTGAATGCATATACATACTTATGGTTTTCATTGTAAATAAGATTCTTGTGTGTTTCAACCATTTAATTTGCTAAACAGATCCATTATGTGATGATACATGTGTATATCACGTTGCCTTGGAATGCAGTTTACAGTCACATCCTAACATGGTGCACATTCTTGCCTAGCAGATATTAACATTTATACTATTTTTTTTTTTTGAACGGCAATTTTATTAAACACTAGCAAGGAGCTAGATCAACAACAAACAATATAAGGGTTTTTAAGCCAATCGTCCCATTTGATCGATGCTTTACATCGATATTTAAACCAATAAAAAGAGCTAGAGACTAAATTATCAAAGATCAAGACCTTTTCCGGAATCTTCGTATCAAATAAAATCTTATTCCGAAAATTCCACATAACCCACCACAAGCCGTAATAGATCCCTTCGATAATAACTTTGATGTTTGATCGAATCCGGGTAGACACGAGCCAAGAACGCCACTCCTCTCATATGAATTAAACCTCCATATACTCCACATTCCACCATGAAGAAATCTTTTCTCATAACCTGGTCTAACCACATTGCATTGAAGAACACTGACTTGTCGATTCGACAACCCCATTTTACAAAAGGGACAAATCACTAGAATCAATATCCATGCCGCGACGAGATATGTTAAAACGAGTAGGAAGAGCATTAGATTTAACTTTCCAAGCCAAAATATTAACCTTGATAGGCACGGATTTGACCCACCTTGTCGACAAACTCTCCTCCTGGAACCGGTTGTCGTCTAACGTCTTGCGAATCGAAGCAACCGAAAATGAGCCATCATTCTCCAGCGACCATATGTACCTGTCAACACGAGGCACCAACGAGAATTGTTTTCGATGAACTCCGCGGGATAGAATCAAACTTGTCTTTCTATTACCACTCCTCGCATTTCTTCTGAAGGTAAATAAACTAAGCTTGGCGCCTTTAACTTTGAACTCACTAAAATATTATTTAGTCAAGTTCCAAGGCATCCACACAGGAAACAACCTTAACACTCCACCTTCGTTATCCATTATCAGCCAAAAACGAGAATCCTCACATTATCCCACTTTAATATGATATATTCGAGAATATATATACTATTGATTGTATCACCTCACCTCCAGACGGATTGTAGACCAACAGGTCCGACAGCCCGAAGCACCCAACTTTATCTAAACTCCGTCCTCCCCATATAAAGCCTTTATCACTTTGGTCCATAACGAAATCTTTTATTGAGAATAAAAACCGCCACAACCACTTGAATAACAACCCTCTATTGAGAGCAAATAAACTAAAACCCAAGCCCCTTTCTCTTTCGAAAGTTAAAACTTGTTCCACTTAAACAAAGTTGCTTTATTACTCTTATCTCATGACCGTTGAAGAAACGCTACAATAAACTTCAAGTGAATAGATACTCGATGGACCTTTTAAAAATTTGGACATATGGAATAAAAAAGATTGTCAAAAGCCTAAAACAGACTTGATAAGTGGTGATTCTTCCTCCAATAGAAAGAGTATTCAACTTCCATCTAGATAGCCGAGACAGACTTTTCAACCACTTCATTCCAAGCATGTATTTCTATGCATGGTTCTCCCCCTACTTTCGTAACCAAGTAAAGTGAAGGGAGTCTTAAAACAAGGACATCCCAGGTTTATTAGCGCAATTTAACCTTCGCATCTTCATTCACACCCATAATCTTACTTTACTCATATTAATCGAAGACCATAAGCCCGGAAAAAACATCCAAAACCGACTATAGTATACAATATTAAGCTCATTCATAGACCAATAAAAATACGTCCATCCGCATAAAACAAATGAGAAAGATTCACCGTGGAGCTGAAATTAATTCCATTAAATAATCCCGCATCAACCACCCGTTGAAAAGAAATGTGCAAGCTTTCCATAACAAGAATAAAAAGGAAAGGGGATAAAGGGTCACCTTGTTTAAGACCTCGAAAGAATTGAAATTCCTTCGTTGGACTCCCGTTGATAAGAATCGACCCCCTAGACGATCTAAGACAACTCTGAATCCAATTTCTCCATTTCACACCAAATCCAAACTTATCTAACACATCGTCTAAGAAATCCCATCGAACAGAGTCATACGCTTTCTCGAAATCAACCTTAAAAATGAGCGCATGTTTCCTCTTTTTTCGACACCATTGAAGAACCTCGTTAAGAATAAAAGGCCCATCCAAAATTTGTCTATCCGCTACAAAAGCAGATTGAACCTCATTAATGAGGTTACTTAAGACACCAACTAATCGATTAGCTAAAAGTTTGGCAATAATCTTGTATAGACTTCCAATTAGACTTATCGGACGGAAGTCTTTAACCATGTTTGCATCAATGATTTTAGGGATCAAGGCAATAAAATTTGAATTACAACCATTTGGAATATCACCATTAATAAAGAAAGTACTCCACAGCCCCAAACACGTCATCTTCAATCATAGACCAGAAATGACGATAAAAGTAAAAGGAGAATCCATCTGGACCCGGAGATTTATCAACACCGCAATCCCACACCGCTCGCTTGACCTCTTCTTTAGTTATATCTTGTTCCAGATCCTCTTTTTGTTCATTAGTAAGAGAATTAGTAAAATTAAGACAAGCAAGCACGCTTTAAAAAGGTTTATCAACCTGTCCTCTGGAGAAAATGCATTAAAAATTCGTCTTTCACCTTGACCGATCATCAATCCCACCAACCCCCCACCCCCCCCCCAAAAAAAAAAAAAAAAAAACAAAAAAAATATTTTGCCATGACTCCTCGAATTCTGAGATTGGCTGCGCTACTTGTTAAGAATACCGTGGAAGAATTTCACGGTTCCTCATCACCTCACTAGCCCCATTTGATCTTGGCTTTTTGAAAATTTCTGAAGCTTGATTTTTTTTGAACCGATGAATCTTATTAAGGGGATCTCCAATCCATACTTAACTACTTCACTAGACCCATACCATAGTCGATCACTCATCACAAAGTCTCATCTCCTCTTTAGAATGTCCGAATACTTCTCGAATATGCCTATTGTAAATATGACCAGCCAAACACGTATGCGATCTTTAAGGAATTTTAATTTGCCCATAAAACTACGAATAGCATTATCTTTATTGCCAGGAGCTGCTTCCCAGGATTCTCTGACCATTTTATCAAATCCGTCCACTTCCAACGTATTTATAGAATCGAAAAGGAATAGGGCATAGTCGAAACGATGGTTTTTTCACGTAAAAGCATAAGGTCCGATGATCCGAAATAAAACCGCTCCAAGGTTATAGCAGAAATATTGGACATGAGGTCAAAAGATTCCAGAAACGAAAAAACGATGGGGGGTTCCAAATTTTGCTCATTTGGAAGTGATCTATGACACCAAGTGAAAGGCACTTCCTCCCTAAAGAAACTTCCTCCATCCCGCGTTTATAATGAAGGAATTAAATTTTTCCGCTTCATGAACATTAAAGTTAGAACCGAATCTATCCGATTTAAATCTCACCTCATTAAAATCGCCCATCATAACAATTTTACCATATTAACATTTATACTATACTTGAACATTTCTTAACCCTCTATGTCTATCATGTAGGTTATTCTTGGTGAAGAAGTTGCGTCCAAATTAACCGTCTTCTACATAACAAAACAAATCTGTGATGCCGTCCAAGAAAGGACAGAAAAAGGTATATGATGGAACTAATTCTGCAATTCTATTATTGTCAACACGACTATGATAAAGATGATTTTGAAATTTTGATTATCGAGACATAAAAGATAAGAAAACTCCAAATTTACGTGTTAACAAGTAAATGGGTCTAAATTTTTATCTTTACCTATTATGTTATGATGTTACTGTTCGGACCAAGGCAAACAGATCTCGAAGGTATTATCAGCATGCAACCTATCTGTGTAATATATATTTATGTAGCATTACTAATGTTATTGTGAATAAATCTATAATGTAGTTTGATCATGAGAGTAATATTGCAGCCAAAGCGCGGGTTTGGTTTTAGTCTCTGGAAGAAAGCCACAGGTAACGACAATGAAGAGGATGAAGTTTATGACCTCATAACTATGTATGTGTTTTCTTTATTCACTTAATGATATATCAACTCAAATAATTACATAATGCAAGGATAACTATATATAGCCTACCGTTTCAGGGGAGATTGAGTCCCCACCCGGGGTTGCTGAAGTGGAATTCATTGAACCAAGAGAACCTGTAGCGGTTAGTTTATTGATAATGGCTGTCTTTTCAATGTTGATTTTAGTTATATTTTTGGCAGTGATCCAAAGCCCTTCCCTCCACCTATGAAGCTTTGCAAAGATATGGTGGAGGCTATGGGTGGAGCAGAAAGGTACACCATTCGAGTCATTTTTTCACAATAGGTATAATTAATAATCTCTTCATTTTTGTTTTAACGCTTTTACTTGCTCACGCTTGCGTAGATTGCTTAATCGTGATGACACTAAAGAAGAAAATATTTCTATGGATGAAGCAGAAGAAGATGGATTTTTGAAACTATTTAAGGTTGTCTTTGTTCCCATTATTAATTGATATTGTTGGCAATTGAAATTCTTGATTACTAATATATATTGCAATTTTGTTATCGATTTTGTTGCGTGATCATTAGGTGGCGAACTTTGAGTACATTGACGAGGCACTTGAAATCTGAGATATTAGCAGAATGTTTCAAGACAATTTTGGTTGATAATATCTCATATATTTAGTACCTGCAAAGACAGTACAAAATATATGAGATATTAGCAGGTTGGTCAATTTTAAAATAATTTGGCTGCATGAACTAAGTCGATGGTCTAAGCTTAACTTGATTTTTTGTTTGACATTTCCGCAGGCTATGATTTCTTGAGCCTGAATATCAATAACTATAACATGACAGTATGGTACAACTCTATGTACACGGATGATACACGAGGTGGTCCACTTGGAATGATCCGGGTTCCTCGCTCAATAAACTTGGTACACATTATTGGCCCTCCAAAATATGGATTAGTATAATGCATAAAATCTCATAGTTCACATTATTAAGATCATTGCTGAATACATTTGGTAAATTCTCTTCCTTCTGAATTTAAGCAGAAAAATTGATTTTATATTCATGTGTGTATGCATATTTTAATTGTTTTACATCTTATTGACAAATCTTATATAACTTTTATCAGCTGCTTCCAGGTCAGCACAACCAACGGGAAGCACCTTTGCGAAAAAGGGAACCTAAAACCATTACTCAACAGGTATTTCTAATGGGGTGGATTTGCTGTAATTGCATTTTCAATAGTTGCAAGTTAGATTCTAATTATGACACTTATTGTACAAGTAATATATAAGTAACTCATGGTCATCGTATTGCAGGACATGTTTATTTGCTTTAGATAATCTTGTCTTTGTATCTGCACGAGTGTTACGTTATCACACCATATGATGTTTATGGACATCTGAAAAGAGTGAATATTTGATTGAAATTGGTAAAAAGAAAGCTTGAATTGATTCAGACAATGGGTGTATCTTCCTTCTCCCAAGGCAGCATGCAAACCACCTATGATTTTTTATTATAACAACTTCTAAATGCTGGTGTGTAACTTTGAGCTTAACAGAAGACAACCAATAACAATATTTTACAGATACTTTTTCAATGATCTAAATCATCCTAATAGCGTTTCTAATTGTGGACTTCTTATCTTTCTGTTTTCTTATATAAATATTATTTTGATGATAGATCTGTGAAATTGTATGCATGCTGATGAATATGCTTATGTATATAGGTGATGTGAACAACATTAGTATTGGATCTGGCACAAACATTCAGGACCACTCACTTGTGCATGTTGCAAAATCTAATCTACCTGGAAAAGTGCATCCCACAGTTATTGGCGATAATATGACTGTCGGTGAGTAATGTGTGACGACCTTGCTTTAAAATTATTAGTATAAAGCACGACGTAATGAGGTTATACATTTCTTATTTACATAAAGTGCTTTGGATTAAAATATGCAGGTTATAGTGCTATTTTACATGGATGCACTGTTGAAGATGAAGTATTTGTCGGTATGAAAGCTACACTTCTTGATGGGGTAGTTGTAGAGAAGCATGCCATGGTTGCTGCTGGTGCCCTTGTAAGACAGGATACCAGAATTCCCAGTGGCGAGGTATCAATCTGGACAATCTAAATATTATCTCATGCTTTGCGTTTTGATACAACATAAGCTGCAGGGCCGTCTTTGAGGGTGTGCGGGGTGGGCGACCGCACAGGGCCTCATAAATTTTAAGGGTCTCAAAATTTGCCCCGTTAACAATTATATGTATGTGTACATGTATTTTTTTCGAAGAAAACAATGTTTAGATGAGAAAGTATCTTTGTTGAGTAATATGTTAAACGTTTATTTAACTAATTTACATTATATATCTTATAAATTGTTACACTTTATACATAACATTTCTTTTCAAAATGCCTTATTTTGTAATTTCGCACAGGGCCCTAAAAAATTTCACAAATTTAGAGACGGCCCTGATAAGCTGTTTATTTCTTATTGTCATGTACCCGCCAGCATGGATGGCATGCAGTCAATCCACTTTCTCTTTCAACTCATTAACCCCAATCATAATACTTGCATTGGTGTTCATTATTTGCATCAAAAAATCTATCTGAAAGAAACTACTAAGTTCGTTGTACAAACACTTAAGTTTACATGCACACAGATATATCTGGTAAATATTCCAAAACAGGATGGTCGAGCAGTTGTTTCCCATTGGTTAGATAATCGTTGAGCTTTCTTACTTTTTCTTCAAGACGATTGCCCACCATTTTGCTCATTTCATCAAACCTTAGCTCGATTTTCTTAAGGGTGATTTTCATGTGTTTGAGTAAGGATCTTCTGAGTCTAGCTTTTCTTGTCATGTTTGTAACTTCTGTTAGTAACTTGTATTACATGGTTCATGATTATAACATAAACTATATCTTTAATGGTGAACTTCAGCTTTAATCAGGCACAATAAGCCAGGGGTTGCAGCATTCCATCTTGCAAATGGTTAAGCTGGTCTGAGAGATGCCCTAAACTCTGAAAGTGTAAGATTCGAGAGGTATTAAAACTTTTTCATAACCTAATATCGTTTGTGATAACTTGTATTTCATAAATTTAATGAGACTGAACCAAATTTATCGGTATATAATAGAGGTGTTAATAATATTTCACAGATCTCGTCAGCCATCTAGAGAAAAAAACTTGCGCTCAAAGACCTCATCAGAATTCGATATTTGCAACCAACTGAGCTTAGCTCAGTTGGCCACCTGAGGTCTCCTAAGGAGCTTTGGGGGGAGGTTTTACCCTCCTAGGCAAGGTCTCAAGTTCGAGTCTTGTCTAGGGCGATAGGGGTTTCCTCTCGCGTGCGTAAAGGGAAGGGTGCCATTGCCTTCTGGGCTGGACCCATCCTGGTTGTGTGCACTACTACAAAAACAGCTTTTACCCACGGACTTTTCTTACGGAAAAAATCTCGTGTGACATTTCCCACGGAATACCCACGAATTACCCACCGAATTGGTGTAAATTGTTGACCAAGTTTTCGTGTGAAATCCGTAGCAAATTTCCCACATATTTTCCACTATTCTTGTTAATTCGACATCAGTGGGAAAATTCTGGCAAATTTCACACATATTTGCCACGGCTACAGATTTCCCACAGATTTCTCACAGATTTTGACTCTCGTTTGTTAATTTACATGTGGCAAATTTTACACGATTATGTCCGTGGGAAAGTCATGAGTAATTTCCCACAGATTTCCCACCAAGTTGATAAATCCGTGGGAAATACGTGTGTAAATACCCACAAATTTCTCACAAAAATATCGTCTTTACGTTTTTGCCTACTTACACATTCCCACGTTACTTAGTATGCCTATATATGTGTTTTTAGTTTCATATTATATGTGTTTGTTTATTAATATAACTATTCATGTGAGTATCGCAAGTATACATGTTGGTTTGGTATAACCTTTCGTGTAACAAATCATTACGTGTGTAAGAATATCTACACGTGTGTGTTCCACATGTCCGTTTATGACATTCATTGTATCGATAGATGTTTTGTATGTAAGTATACGAACTTGTATACGCCTGAACGTGTAACCATATCGTAAAAGTAAAAGAAAACGATTATGTCCGTGGGAAAGTCGTGGGTAATTTCTCACAGATTACCCACCTAGCAGGAATTGAACTTGAGAGCCCACACATTTTAGAGTAATAACCACATCTCCTTTTGCCACTAGAGCACACTTAAGTGGTTATGATGTTTATATTTTACAATTACATTAATTAATATTCACATATAAATGTTTACACTATAAGCAAAAAAGTCGTTAAAAAAAGTAGTGCAATGATATAATGAATATTCGTACAATTATTTGAATATTTTGTTAAAATCTTTCATATACTTTATAGACGGTTCAGTTAAGTGCGAATATTTAAAAATAAAAACCGAAACCGAACGTTGATAAATAATTTTTTTCGCTGTTCAGCTCGGCTGGTCTTGTCGGTTTCTCGGGTTTTTTAACACCCTCACGTGACTATGTTTGTGAAACACAAATTTTTTTCATGAAATTCTAATCTACAGCTTTATATTTTTCATTTGTATCCCAAAATTAAAACCCTATCTCTTCCACATCCTCTCAAATCCCGCCTTTCTTTTCTCTTTATGATTTAGCCTTTTATGATTTAGCCTTCTTCTTGACTCTCTTTCGAATCAACCAGCGATAAGGTATGTGAACATCTATCTTATATTGATTCTATTATTCACTACAAGTTCTTGTGACTAAATGTAGTCCTAACGGCCTTTTAATCTTCAATTATTTCCCGAGTCTTGTATTATTATGCATCATACCAATTTTGTTAAGCTTCAATTCTTATACAACATGATTTGGACCCCATAAGCTGAGTTTAATGAAATTAAAACTGGTATCCCAAAATTAGGGATCTATTTTAGTCAAAATGCTTTTTTTGACATGATATTATCCGTTTATATATACTTATTCATATTTTATATCTTCAAATTCGTGGCTTTGGGTAGATTCGGGTTTTAGAACTTTTAGTTGTTTGTATGTGATTGATGACTGTGCTTTTATTATCATCACTAGATCTCACATTCTATTTTTTTTTGGGCACACATCTGGTGGTGACCGTGGCGCCTTAATTAACCAGTTCAACAAACCAGGATCTCCATATTTCATATTCCTGCTCAGGTAATCATTATTTTAGTTATTCATTTATGTTCCCTACTTATAGTTCTTTTGGATCTATTAATGGTGCTGAGTATTTGTTTATGTGATCCATAGTATACGAGCTGGGGGTGTGGGAGTGAATCTTCAAGCTGCAGATACAGTCATCATTTTTGACACCGATTGGAATCCGCAGGCAAGAAATACTAATAAGCAGATTATAAATACCTACATCTAAATTTAAGTCATGCTCATTGGTTTCATGCGTCTCTCTATGGTTAGGTTGATCTGCAAGCACAAGCCAGAGCTTACAGAATTGGTCAGAAGAAGGAAGTACTTGTTCTTCGGTTAGAAACTGTAAGTAAATCTCGGGACTTTTTATCTTATTTGGTTCATATGCCTTTTTTTTCCAAAGGTTTACTCTTGACCTTTAGAGAAAGTTGGGACATTTTTTACACTCAAGAGCATTAAAAATGTGTTTGTGCTAGGCTAAAACGGTGGAGGAACAAGTCAGAGCTTCTGCTGAGCATAAACTTGGAGTAGCTAATCAGAGTATCACTGCTGGCTTCTTTGACAATAACACAAGGTAGTATCATGTTACATTTTCAGTGGTTTTGATAATGTCATTATATCATCTTTGTTCAATATACACATAAAATGTGTGTATAAAGGAATGTTCAAACGAGAACAAACAAATTTCGAGAACTGCAAGAATTAATCCACGCCTGCACATTTGCATTCATTATCGTTTTAACCTCTACGTATGTGTAAAATGTACACATATTTTGTGTATGTCATATATGTGTGTATATACATATATGTATATGTTATGTGTTAATATACAGTTGTGCATCTATATTTATGGTGTCTAATAACGTATTACTATGTATAATTTATGCGCTTAATGTACAATGTGTGTTTGTGTCTATACACACACATTTGCTTCTGTGGAAACTGTGTTAACCGCCATATTAACTAGATCATAGTGCTCAAGACCGAAGAGAATACTTAGAGGCTCTGCTGAGAGAATGTAAGAAAGAGGAAGCTGCTCCTGTTTTAAATGATGATGCTCTCAATGAGCTATTAGCCCGGAGGTAAGTTCATTCGTCCTAGTACAAAATATTAGAGTTGTCTTAATGTGATTACTTACTAAAACTGAGAACATGGTGTCATTGTTTATGATCATAGATTACGTCCGCGATTTATTAGTTAATAATGTAATCTGAATTTAGGAACTAGAACACATAGCAAAGTTCAAACCGACGTAACTAATAATAGCACTTATTTTCAAAATTTTCAGTAAATACTAAAATCTGGTGCTACACACATGCAACTTTTAATAGATGTACATAATAATGTTAAACAAAAAGAACAGAATAACTCAACAAATAAACATCGCATATGTGTTTCATTATGAACCAAAAAATTCTATTAAAGACTTAGGCCAGAATATTGCAATAGCATATGAATCATATGTAACTAGGTATTTATGATATTGTGATAAGATCTAGCCACTCTTATTGAGCTTAAAATTAAAAATGATTTTGGTTCAGTCACTAGAGTAACTACTTGCTACGGGCTAATGGTTTATGAATTACATTTTTTTAGTATCACAAAGTTGTCCAACTCCAAGAAGAACTTGACATCATGTTCTTGTCCTTGGAGAGCCATAGGCACATATTATATTTTTATTAAATCCTAATCAAAGTCAATTTCCTGCTCATCTTAATTGTTTATCTAAGAAGCATATATACTGTTTTAGAGAAACGACATGGTTGAGTACTTTGGTGAGCAATTGTCTGGTCTTGCCTTCACCGCTAATGGATGGGTGCAATCCTATGGATCTTGATGTGTTAAGCAACCAATCATCTATGGTGATGTCAGCCGACCCAAGGCCATGACCATCTTCTGGTATTTCGTCCATAAGGACCAGCTCAAAGCCGAACACACACCTTTTAAATCAATCCACAAAGAATGCCACTAAACATGAGTTTATGTTTATTTGATTGTATTCATATTCGAAACTTGCCACCAGATTGCTTTGGCTATCAAGGATGAAGTTGAGGGTCTTGAAAAAGCTGGAATCAGAGTGATCCAAATTGACGAGTCTGCTTTGAGAGAGGGATTGCTGCACAAGAAAGCCGAGCATGCTTTCTACTTAGACTGGGTTGTCCACTCTTTCAGAATCACCAATGTGGGTGTTGCCGACACCACCCAGGCATATAGATTTTCGTGTTATACTAATTTTATTTGTTTGCTGACAGTTCTGGTCACAACCATGCCGATAGGAAGAGGAAGCAACAATACTTCTGGGAACGGTATGGGCAGAGCAGATGATTGCATACCGAGAGGAAGAGGAAGCAACATTACTTCTGGGAACGGTAGGGGCAGAGCAGATGATTGTAATGTCCTTATATTTCATAAAGTTTCAAAAAAAATTATATTTTCATGATAACCTCATTTGTAAATGGGTCACTGGTCAGGCGGTTCGGGTCGGGTTGACGTGTTGTTTTCTAATTTTTTCTACTTATAAGTATATAGTTGTGTTAAGAAAAGGTAAACAGCTAAAATTAGACTCGTTCAACCCATGGGCTGGTAAGTGAATTTCTTTTTTTCAACCTGTTGGAACCCGTCGCCTTATTCTTTCTATATTCTGTTAACTTGTTTCTAACGTTTACATACTTTTTTATTAGGAAAAGAAAAAGGGACGTAAAGTGAAGCTTGTAGAATTGCATACAAAAGTCCACACGAATAAAGGGACTAAGCCAGGAGAGCCCGGATCAAGTGGGATTATAGAGTTTGTTGACCCGATGTTTTTTGGATTACGGATTTATTTCCATCGGCGACACATTTATGCATTTTGCTTACTTGATTTGTTTATTTATAGATTATGGATTAATGGATTCTGGTTTATTAATGGCTTTTATTGTCTCAAATATTAGTTTTTCATATTTATAGATTCTGGATTCCGGAAAATCTCCGATTATAATATGAATACCACGGAATTTAGCCACGTGTTTCCCACGGATTAATCACAAAATTTCCACATCTTTCTGTGGGAAATTTGTGGAAAATTGTTGGTAAAAAATGTGGGAAATCAGTGGGAAAATATTCGTGAGAAATCAGTGGGAAATAACTGTGGGAAATCTGTGACAAAAAAACGTCGAATGTATGTGAAAAATGGTTGCTAGACAACGTGGGAAATCCGTAGGAAATAGTCAACGTTCCGTGGGAAAATCCGTGGGAAAATCCGTGGGAAAATATTTACCCACGAGGGTTTTTGCATCGGAATAATTTCGTGGGAAATCCGTGGATAAGGGCCCTTACCCACGGGATTTCCCACGGGTTTGTGTAGTAGTGGTGGGCTCGCTACGCCTTCTGGGCTAGGGGCCATGTAGCCACAATTGCCGTTCCAAAAAAAGAATACGATATTTGCATGCCTTCAACCTTCTGCATATTTAGGTATTGTTGTTACACGTATAACAAACATGATAGGATGTGTTGTTATTACACTCATCAATTTGTTTCTACTAATCTTACAAAACTCAGGTTTGGAAGACCACATATGTATTATATTGGATGATGTCTTGCAAGAAACTCATATTAGACAACAAGTTTAATATGATGGAGCTTACAAAACCCAGGTTTGGAAGCCATAACTAATGCGTGTATATATGAGAGTAGTAAACATGTTCAAAGTTTGATTTCAAAATAACTTTATACCCTCATTTTTTTCCAAGATTTTCACATAAAAGTCTATTGAGTTCTTGAGCACCGTGTTGCAAAAACGAATCACAACCAAAAGACTATGTCAAGTCTATCGTGACTCACTGCATTGGAGTTTATAAAATAAAGTCTACAAAGCATAAGGCATGCTATATGATACACAGTCTAATCATC
>BQNB010085412.1:0-28482 GCA_026074375.1 Tanacetum coccineum | reverse complement strand
ACCCTGTACACCTCAATCAATAAAACATTTCCCGCCAAACGTCACTATTCCTCTATCACTCTCGCCTATCTCTTACCCCTACACAAAACCCTACAACCCCACACCACAACCTGCCAAAAGCCACGCTGGCAATCCCCTACTTTCTGATTGGATGATGAACATGGGACAAAATCAAGGGCTAGGATTCAGAGCTTGAAGCCAAAGAAAGATGGATGGCTAGGATTGAGGCTTGGTTTCCTCTCACACAACAAACACAAGTTCAAAGTCCCTTGTAGTTTTGTATTTCTATAAATAGTTTAGGATTTCATTTTGTAAAGGTATCTAGTGTAGAAATAGTTTTTGGAGTAGTGTAGCCTTGTTTTTACTTATTATACTGCTTATTTTACTTTAACTTGTTCTTTCCTTTCAAGCATTGTAATCTTTTAATGTTTAATGAAAATTTCAGTTATTAAGGATTTATGTTAACTTGTTTTACTCTTATGCTTTTTATGTTAAAAAGTGTTTCCAAGTCAAATTTTTATAAGCTCTTTAAGTTCTTATAAGTCACTGAGTTTTCTGTTTTATACACTCAAAAGAAAATGCTGGTTTAAGCTTTTGGATGAGCCTAAAATGGAAGGGATTATGGTTTTATTAGCTTGTTTTGAAACAAGCTAGAGCTTGTTGATAAGCTATAAGAGCACTTTAATCCCTTGTTTAAGCAAAGGGTATTGTAAGTTTCACTTTTTTTTACTTTTATAGCTTATTTTACTGCTTATTTTTGCTTATTATTGCTTATTTACGCTTATATAGTTTGTTTTTAGCTTATTGCATCTAGTTTATTGTTTTAATATAGTTTGATTTGAGATTTCATGAAAATCGGCCAAAATTAGTCATAGCAGCTTATTAGAGTAACTTATCATTAGTGCTTATTTTCCTTATGTTTTTTGCTTATTTGTCCTTATCATGTTTAGTTGTCAATCATTTTTAACAATTCATAGCCTATTTCAAATTGTTTTAGCTTAAAAGTTTAAATTCATGTTTTAAAGGGGTGCTTGGATTAGCAGTGTTAACTTGAAGTTTAAACTGCTAAGGCCTCTTTTGGCCAATTAGCCAATTTGGTTTAGCTTAAATTTAGTCTAGTTAGTAGTTAAAATCAGGTTAATCATGTTTTCAGCTAAGTTTGAAGGTTGTGAGCTTAATTGCAAAATGTCATAGCTAAAAAGCCATCTTATTAGCTTGTTGGTGAAATTTCCTAAAACTACTCTTTAATTGGTATTTTCTTGCTCAAAACTAGTTGGTATGCAGCATTATCTCTTTTCAATCAAGTGTCAAAAAGAATTGGTGTTTTAGTTTTCAGTCTTCGGTATTTGTTAAAAAGTTCAAAAAGCCTAAATATTTTTGTTTAAACTGTCACTTTCTACAGCTAAATTTCTAGCTTATTTCTAGCTTAAAATTCTTAAAAGTAGCTTTTATGTGTTCCTCAGTAGTTAATCTTTAGCTGATTTGGGATTTTAAGTTTTGGGTTAAGCTTTTTGTAGCTTATTTTTGAGTCAAAAGTAGTGAAAAAACTATCTAAGGAACTTTTGAGTTAATGTTTGTGCAACCTGTCTTGAACCTTTTTGGTACTTATCAGCTTAAGCTCTTGCTTGTCCTTTGTTCCTAGTTCTTAATAGGTCTAGAATTAGGCTTGTGTTCAGCTTATTATAATTTTCATGTGCTTAATGAGCATTGAAAAATCTAGCAGTCCTAATCTAAGCCTAGCAGTACTAACTTAAAGTTAGTACTGCTGAGCTTCTTTGGTGGTTATTCAGCTTATTTGGTGTGCTTATTTATGGCCATAAGTGCTTATTAGGTTTAGTTATAATCTGTCTTTATCTTATTTGTTTTCTTATTAGCTCATTATGTCTAAATAAGTCCAAACAGTTAGCTTAAATTTCATTTAATTTTGAACCTAAACTGTCACTTTTAGCTAGCTTAATCTAGCTTAAAAATAAGTTTTATTAAAAGTTGTTTTTCAAAAGTTGTCTATTTCGAGCTTATTTATAAGGTTGTTAAAAAATAAATTTTAAAAAAATTCGTAAAAAAGAGAGGCCACAGGGGTCGAACCTATGACCTCTCCCTTAGCACACACACGCCTTAACAAACCACACACTCACCAACTGCCCTAGGGTCTTTTTCATTCTTAGTTTGTTTTATTTAATACTTGACCCTTCATTAGCAATTTTGCTTATCCGATCTTCTTAGCTTATTTTCAGCTTATTTATTCAGCGTTTTTCCAGTTTCTTAATTTTCTTAGATTCTACTTAGCATGAAGTACTTTTCATGAATTTTTCAGATTTTTATAAATTAGTTTAATATTGTTAATATTTAATTTAGATTAAAACTGTTTTTAAATCAAATAAATTAAATAAAAGTCAAAAAAATATAATTCTTTTTTCTAAAATTTTAATTAATCATTTAGGATTCTTAAAAATTAAATTTGCATTTTTAGGGTTGAATTTGTAGAATTTAGGTTTTTAAAGAACGGGATTAAGATCCCGTTATCATTTTTCATGTTTTAACTTTAATTGCTTTCATTTTAGGCTTGCTTTTACTTGTTTTTGCATTTTAATTGTAGAAATAGAATCCAAATCAAAATTCATTGAATCATTCATTCACGCGATTACGAACGTAACCAAACGATTGTCAATTCGCACCTCGTCGGGAAACGACCCGGGAAGGTTTTTTAGAATTTTGCTTTGGTTAAAAGTAAATTTCCTTCTTTAAAAGCCTTACGGAATACTTACCTCACTCTTCTTAATTGATATTTAGTTATATATATATTACTTATATATTATATATAGCTAAAAATACGAATTAATTTTTGGCACCACTGTCGGGGAGGTGTGTGCGATTATCAACTTTACGTTTGAAGATTAGTGTTTGAAGACCCTTCCCCGTGAAGTTATCGCTTTCATTTGTGAATATTTTCAAGTAATCAAAAATACCAAAAAAATTTAAAAACAACAAAATCAACCGTTGTGTCACTTGTGATTTCGGCTCACCTTAAAATTACAAACTATAAGAGAGGTATAAGGAGGGTCGATCCTACAAACTTCGACCCGAAAGGAGAAGGTTTTTAAAATGCTTCAAGCTTACCCGCTCTTTCGCTTCTTTGTGCGTTTTCTAGAGAGCTACCGTACACTTGTTCGATTATCGGTTACCAAAAATATTTTTCTTTCTTATGTATTTTGCTATAAATAATCTTCTCTATCCTCTTATTTGTTTAATTCTTATCTTCTTTACCCTCTTATTTGTTTAATTCGTCGACATGTCTTCGTATAACCAGCCCCAATACGAGATGTATTCTTGTGAGTTTTGTGGAAACGATGCTCATTATGGTTACGATTGTCCACCTCAAGTCCCGTTTGTCTACAATCAGGACCCGTGTTTCAATCAAAACTTTAATAATTTTCCATAAACATCACCAAGTCTTCCACAATATGTTTGTTGTACCCATTGTGGGGGTCCTCATGAGACTTTTCAATGTGATCAATTAATCTTCGATGAGCCTTATTGTGCAAAACTGTGGGGGACCTCATATGAATTTTCAGTATCAACCAATGAATCAAATTTTCTATAATTCTAATTCTTCCGATTTTGACCAATTTCAACCCCCGTAGTATCCTGTCAGTTTTCAACCTCCTAAGGAAAGAATCAAATATTTTTTTGTAAACCACGCTCAAGAAATGATAACTACGGTGCAATCCGCTGTGAAAATAGCGATTCAACAACATGAGCAGGCAGTTCAGAAAAAGCAGGAGGAGCAGACAGCTTTTACTCCATATTGGAAGTTTCCTATATTTGACGATGATGATGATGAGTATACTATTCAGTATAAGAAATATTTAAAGAATTCATCTAATGCAATCACACCCGACTTATCAACCGAGGAGCCCGATAACTCTCTAAGTATAGGGGCGAGCATACTATTCTGGAAACAAAATCGGACGAAGTAATAAAGTCTATTGTTGAGGACCTTGTCCCAATCCCAAGTGAGTCCAAGGGTATTTTTGACAATATGTGTGATGTGCCTTTTTGTGATAAAAATCACTTTGATGCCGAGTCTGATCTTCTGGAATCATTGCCTAATCGAGACACTTCGATTGTTTATTCTCCTAAGATTGACTCTCTTCTCGAGGAGTTCACCGGTGAACTCGCTCCTATCAATCCAAGAGATTTTGATCCAGGGATATTCATTGAAATCCAATCCAAGAGATTTCTGTCACCCAATGAATTTTCTATCTCATTCATCTGTGATCCTCTTTCTTCAGTTTTTGACACTTTGCTCCTATTTTCACCAAAAAATAAGGAAAAAGTTTTCACTCCTGGTAGTCTTTCTTCAAATGAGGAAAAATCTCTTCATCTCTTATCTCATCGGGGCTTTAATCCTTCAAAGATCATTTCTGATTTTTCTAAAAGCCCGATGATGATTTCTGGAGGGGACATTCCTATCTTGGATGTTCTGTTTCTCCATTTCTATCCTCCTTGACCAACTCAAGTATGGGGGATCGAGTCAGGCTCAAGACTTAGTTAACAAAAATAAGCGCTCCGTGGGTGGCAACCCATGCTTATCCTAATATGATTATAATAATAGTAATGAATAAGTATGATGTGAGGAGGCTCGCCTCTTCCTTTCTCGTGTTTTGTGGTTTGTGATGTATGTCCATGATTGCCTCGGATTATGAAGCCTCTCGTGCTCATGGTTTTGTCCTTCGTTCACTCGAGCTTCAATCCTTAGCATGATTATGGGAATCTAATATCCACTCTTATCGACTAATGTTTATCTTTATGCATACTTAATAAACGGCTTTAGATTTACGTACAGACCCTTCTTAAAAGCTTGAGGACAATGTTCAATTCTAGTATAGGGGGATCTATCGATTTGATTATACCTGCAGCCATTGTTTTCACGTAATCCTGTTTTTACCACCAAAATACCAAAAAAATGAAGAAAAAAAATTAAAATTTTAAAAAATAAAATAAGTGTTTTATCACAATGTTGACTTTCCTGCTGGGTAGAATAAGAATAAATTTTGACTCGATCGAGCATGTTGAGCTCTAGCTTGTCCCTTAACTTTTAGACTAAGCATTCGCGGATCTTTTTGTTAAAGATTTTAAATTTGCGGAGAACGAGAAATGATAGTGTTAATTATTAGTTAAATGCTAAACAAGGATTAGTTAGAAATCTTAAGAGCTCATAAGTGTAGTTTGTGGCTTTTCTCTCCCATAAGCTTCTAACCGGAATAATAATACGTGCTCTCTTCGAAAATTAAACTTATATCAACGATTTTTTAAGTATGGTTAATAACAATAATTTTAGTATCAGTTTAAATTTATACTTAAATTTGCTAAAAAGAAATTTTCTCTATATCATGGTAATATAAAGTGTAAAAAAATGAAAAATGAGGTAATAATAATAATAAAAACTGTGGACTAATAAAAGTTTACTGCATCTTGCCGGCTCATAACCGATGTTGCAGTCTTCTAAATAAGGCACATAGTAATTATCCGAGACTGATAAAAGTTTGCTGCATCTTGCCGGCTCACAACCGATGTTGCAGCCTTCTAAAAGATGGATAATTTCCTTAGGTTAAAGGATGTATAATTATATTAAGTGTAATAGATTTGATTTAATAAATATAAGGAAAATATCTTTTTCTTAAATTTAAATATGCTTTTGAATTAAGACTATTTCATTTTAAGTTGTGATTTTATGTATAAACGGGAAAGCCAAGGGGTTTGAAACCGAAGGTCCGTGAGTCCCGATACTAGTCTCTGTGTGGTGTCAAAAGCCTGGTCACTTAGTCGCAAGGTTGGGATGTGCCAAGACGAAAGTCGCTACATGGGATGATCTCGCCTTCGAACTCATTACTTTTTGGTGGAACGTGAAGCATAGAAATTTTGCAAAATGTTTGATCTATGGTTGAAATTCGAAATAAGCACATTCACCTAAGATATAAGAATTCTCGGGAGCGAAAAGTTTCACAAGGTACAAGTATGAGTAGTGTTAGCATCTTAGCTTGTATGTAACGGTGATTTAGTTTTTAAGCTTAGTTTGGGACGGGCGAAAAGTCGAGAACGATGAATTTATCTTTTTTTGGGCATTTTAGGATTAAAGTGATTCTTGTTTTGTGACCCTAAAAGTTATAAAAATAACGAAAGTACAAACATGTTAGTTAGTTGCTTAAAAGAAAAGTACAAAAAAAAAATTAGAAAATGGGAAAAATACAAAAATATGTGTGGTAATAAGTGTAAATGTTTAAAAATGGTCAAAACGGGGCTTTTCAAAACTAATGATCCTTTAATTCCCCTTGATGAACACTTAGCTACTTTTCGAGGTAATTAGTCGAGGGGGATTGAGATTATTTGTTTTCCTAAGTGTTTACTTATGGCATTGCGTGAGGACACGACAATAGTTTAGTATGGGGGATTTGGTATGTGTTTAATTACACATACCTTTTACCTATAAAAACGAGCCTAAATGACCAAAAACAGACATAAAATGCATAAAATGTGTGTGTTTTGCAATTTATGATGTGCATGTAATGGATATTCATTAAAGGACAAAAATGAAGCCAAATCCGACAAAACCGAGCAGGAGAATGGAAAGAGCGTGAAAAGTCAAAATCAAAGTCAAAATCAAAGTCAAAGTCAACAAGTCAAAGACGAAGCCGAAACCGAAGAAATCTTAAATGGGCCAACCCGCACCCAAGTTAATCGGCCGGGTCAGCCCATTAATCATCAATCATAAGCCTAAAAACTTTTAAGCCTTTATTTACAAATCTGGCCCAAATCCTCTTTTATAACTATTCGGCCCAAAAACAAAACATATAAGCCCAAAAAACTTTAACCATACAACCGTTAATCCCTTTACACCATCAGTCCCCAACGTTTTTCACCGTTAGTCCTTAAAGACTAACAATGATAGTCCCTTATTACTTAACACCCTAACCCCGTTACCCTAAATTAAACAAACAGTACCTCTAACCCATTTTCCCGCCAAGGTAAAAAACTATTCATCCATCACTTTCCCACACCCTGCACCACGAAAAACTATCTCTTTCCCTCTTTTTCTTCCCAATCAAACCCCACCCCATAACATAACAAAACCACGTTAGCAATCCCCTAAATCCTTATTCGTCAATGGTAGAAGACAAGGAATCAATGGCTGTGATGCAAGACTTAGGGTCAAAGAAAGATGAAGGGTTAGGATGAAGACTTTGGACCCTCTCACACAACAAACACAAGAAGAACACATCAAGGGCCAAGAAATCCTCAAACGGCTATAAAAGGGTGTGTGTTTTCACACAGTAAATCATCTAGTGAAAGTTGTTTAGGAGTAGTGTAGTTTGTTTTTACTCATTTTACTGCTTATTTTACTTTAACCTGTACTTTCCTTTGAAGCATTGTAATCTTTTAATTTTTAATGAAAATTTCAGTTTTTAAGGTTTTATGTTAACTTGTTTTACTCTTATGCTTTTTATGTTAAAAACTGTTTCTAAGTCAAATTTTTATAGGCTCTTTAAGTTCTTATAAGTCACTGAGTTTTCTGTTTTATACGCTCAAAAAAAATGCTGGTTTAAGCTTTTGGATGATAAGCCTAAAATGGAAGAGCTTATTGTTTTACTAACATGTTTTGAAACAAGCTAGAGCTTGTTGATAAGCTCTAAGTGCACTTTAATCCCTTGTTTAAGCAAAAGGTATTGTAAGTTTTACCCTTTTTTTCTTTTATAGCTTATTTTACTGCTTATTTTTGCTTTATATTGCTTATTTAGTCAGTTTTTAGCTTATTGCATCTAGTTTATTGTTTTAATATAGTTTGATTTGAGATTTCATGAAAACTGGCCAAAATTAGTCATAGCAACTTATTAGAGTAGCTTATCATTTGTGCTTATTTTCCTTATGTTTTTGCTTATTTGTCCTTATCATGTTTAGTTGTCAATCTGTTTTAACAATTCATAGCCTATTTCAAACTGTTTTAGCTTAAAAGTTTAAATTCATGTTTTAAAGGGGTGTTTGGATTAGCAGTGTTAACTTGAAGTTTAAACTGCTAAGGCCTCTTTTGGCCAATTAGCCAATTTGGTTTAGCTTAAATATAGTATAGTTAGTAGTTAAAATCAGGTTAATCATGTTTTCAGCTAAGTTTGAAGGTTGTGAGCTTAATTGCAAAATGTCATAGCTAAAAAGCCATCTTATCAGCTTGTTGGTGAAATTTCCTAAAACTACTCTTTAATTGGTATTTTCTTGCTTAAAACTAGTTGGTATGCAACATTATTTGTTTTCAATCAAGTGTCAAAAAGAATTGATATTTTAGTTTTCAGTCTTCAGTATTTGTCAAAAATTTCAAAAAGCCAAAATATTTTTGTTTAAACTGTCACTTTTTACAGCTAAATTTCTAGCTTATTCCTAGTTCAAAATTCTTAAAAGTAGCTTTTATGTGTTCCTCAGTAGTTAATCTTTAGCTGATTTGGGATTTTATGTTTTGGGTTAAGCTTTTTGTAGCTTATTTTTAGAGTTAAAACTAGTGAAAAAACTGTCTAAGGAACTTTTGAGTTAATGTTTGTGCAAACTGTCTTGAATCTCTTTGGTACTTATTAGCTTAAGCTCTTGCTTGTCCCTTGTTCCTAGTTCTTAATAGGTCTAGAATTAGGCTTGTGTTCAGCTTATTTTAATTTTCATGTGCTTAATGAGCTTTAAAAAAGCTAGCAGTCCTAATCTAAGCCTAACAGTACTAACTCAAAGTTAGTACTGCTGAGCTTCTTTGGTGCTTATTTCAGCTTATTTGGTGTGCTTATTTCTGGTCATAAGTGGTTATTAGGTTTAGTTATAATCTGTCTTTAGCTTATTTATTTTCTTATTAGCTTATTATGTCTAAATAAGACCAAACTGTTAGCTTAAATGTCATTTAATTTTGAACCTAAAATGTCACTTTTAGCTAGCTTAATCTAGCTTAAAAATAAGTTTTATTAAAAGTTGTTTTTCAAAAGTTGTCTATTTCTAGCTTATTTATAAGGTTGTTAAAAAGAAATTTAAAAAAAATGTTTTGTAAAAAAGAGAGGCCACAGGGGTCGAACCTGTGACCTCTCCCTTAGCACACACACACCTTAACAAACCACACACACACCAACTGCCCTGGGGTCTTTTTCATTCTTAGTTTGTTTTATTTAATACTTGAACCTTTATTAGCAGTTTTGCTTATCCAATATTTTCAGCTTATTTATTCAGCATTTTTTCAGTTTCTTAATTTTCTTAGATTCTACTTAGCTTGAAGTACTCTTCATGAACTTTTTAGATTTTTATAAATTAGTTTAATATTTTTAATATTTAATTTAGATTAAAACTGTTTTTAAATCATAATAAATAAAATAAAAGTAAAAAAAATATAATTTTTTTCTAAAATTTTTATTAATCATTTAGGACTATTAAAAATTAAATTTGCATTTGTAGGGTTAAAATTTGATTTACTTGCTTAAATGTCGCGTTTTTAAACCCCCGTTAACGTTTTCGTGTTTTATTTTTAATTGTCTTAATTGTTGCTTTCCTTTACATGTTTTTGCATTTATAATTGTAGAAATAGAATCCTAATAAAAAATCATTGAATCATTCAATCACGCGATCACAAACGTAACCTCGATTTTCAATTCACGCCTCGTCGGGAAACGACCCGGGAAGGTTTTTTGGACTTTGCTTTGGTTAAAAGTAATTTCCTTCTTAAAACCCTCTTGGAATACTTACTCTCATTTTATTTTTGAATTTAATTATATATATGTGTATTAAGTTATATATATAAGTAAAAAATAATTTTAAGAGGAATCAATTTTTGGCGCCGCTGCCGGGGAGGTGTGTGCGATTATCAAGTTTACGTTTGAAGATTAGTGTTTGAAGACCCTTCCCCGTGAAGTTATCGCTTTCATTTGTGAATATTTTCAAGTAATCAAAAATACCAAAAAAATTGAAAAACAACAAAATCAACCGTTGTGTCACTTGTGATTTCGGCTCACCTTTAGATTACAAACTATAAGAGAGGTATAAGGAGGGTCGATCCTTCGAACTTCGACCCGAAAGGAGAAGGTTTTTAATAGCTTCGCGCTTACCCGCTCCTCCGCTTCTTTATGCGTTTTCTAAAGAGCTACCGTGCACTTGTTCGATTATCAGTTACCAAAAATATTTTTTTTTCTTTCTTATGTATTTTGCTATAAATAATCTTCTCTATCCTCTTATTCGTTTAATTTTTATCTTCTTTACCCTCTTATCCGTTTAATTCTTCGACATGTCTTCGTATAACCAACGTGAGTGTATGAGGGTGTGGACAACCATGTGATGGCTTTTATTGTTATCTATGTACGTGCCAGCAGTGTGGTGTTAATCTTATAAATGGAATTTGTTTGAATTGCACTTATGGAGATGGAAAGCCAGTCACTTGTTGTGGGTTTAAAGGCCCGTTAAACAGTGGATTTTGTTCATTTTGTGCTTCGAGAGCTGGAAATTCATTCGCATATGATCCAAATCCGAATTCTTTCGATGATTCCCAAAATCTTTCCGACTACCCTCCACAACCCCAGTACCAGATGTATTCTTGTGAGTTATGTGGAAACGATGCTCATTATGGTTACGATTGTCCACCTCAAGTCCCGTTTGTCTACAATCAGGACCCGTGTTTCAATCAAAACTTTGATGATTTTCCACAAACTTCACCAAGTTTTCCACAATAATTTCTTTGTTGTGAGAACTGCGGGGGTCCTCATGAGACTTTCCAGTGTCAACTGATGAACCAAAATTTATATAATTCTAATTCTTCCGGTTTTGACCAATTCTAACCCCCGCAATTTCCCGTCATTCATCAACCTCCTCAAGAAATGAGAATGGAAGCTTTGCATGCCCGAGAAGACCTAATGAAATCGATACAAAACTTTTTAAAGAAGTTTAATCGTATTTCTTTTAGGAAAACACTGAAGGTTTTAATGCAAGCTTCAGACAAATTTTTTGAAGTTAAGCATGCTCAATCCGAGGAGGTACAAGAATTGCTTAACAAACTTCTTCAAGATTTGCAAACTATAAACGAGGAGTTGGCAGAATATATTAATACTCCAAGTTGGAATTTTCCTACCTCATCTTATGATGATGACGACGATGAGTATTCTTTTGCAACACGAGAATATCTCACGACATGTTCTACCGCAATCACACCCGATTCACCAAAAATTGACTCTCTTATCATGGTGGACAAACATCTTGACACAATTCCAGAAATGGAATCGGACTAATTTATAAAGTCTAGTGTTGAGAACCTTGTCCAAAACCCAAGAGAGTCCGAGGATGAATGTGCGTGTGATGTGCCCGATTGTGATGATTCTCAAACGACAAATTTTTCAACGTTTTCCAATCCTCTCTTCGATGATTCTACCTCTAGTGATGACGAGTCAAGTCATGAGGAGGTTATTCACGAAATGAGTTTTAAAACTTATTCGAACCCTCTTTTTGATCTTGAAGAGGAAATCATTTCTTGTGAGTTTAATCCGATTCATAATGAAGACCTCGATTCTACTCTGAAAAATGATTATTTTGATACCGAGTCTTATCTTCTTGAATCATTACTCAATCGTGATACTTTGATGCCTTCCTATCCCAAGATTGATTCTCTCCTCGACGAGTTTGTCGGTGAACTCATAACAATTCCTCCAAGAATTGTTAATAGAGAGCATGAGGAATATATTAGTCTTATGGAGAGGTTGCTATACGATAATTCATCTCCCCGTCTGCCGGAAGATTTTCATGCTAATCCAAATATGATCATCGAGTCTCTTCCCACATTTCCTATCCCCGTTGAGGATAGTAACTCTCTTAGGGAAGAGGTCGATATATTTCCCGGTCCGGATAACTCAATACCACCAGGTATTGAGAGTGATAATTATGACTCGGAAGGAGACGATAATTCTACTTCCCTTCCCGAGTTCGAATCATTTCATGTTGATTATCCCGATTTGGTAGATTCAACCATTGATGTGGTGGAAGACATCCCCGTTGATGTGCCTAATATTTTGCCCACCCATTCCACCCTTCATATGGATTTTGACTTCATTCCTTCTCATAATGATCTCGGATCCGATCTTGATGTTTCTTCTCCTTCCGGAGATCGAAACAAGATTTACGATCCGGGGATCTGCATTGAAGTCGAATCTACGAGATTTCTTGCTACTCTTTACCCCGTGATTGATACTTTACTTCCATTTTCATCCAAAAATGAAGACAAAGTTTTCAATCACGGTGTTCTTGCTTCAAAGGAGAAATCTCCTCCTTCTTCATCACATCGGGGCTTTAAAGCTTCCAAGTTTTTTCATCATAAAAGCCCGATGTTGATTCATGGAGAGAACAATCCTAATTTGGGTGTCCGTCATCTCTATTTTTATCCCCCTTGACAAAGCTCAAGTATGGGGGATTTGAGTCAAGCTAAGTGACTCTAAACAAGCGCTTCGTGGGTGGCAACCCATGCTTATCCTAATATAATTATATAGTAGTAATGAATAAGTGTGTTGTGAGGAGGCTCGCCTCTTCCTTTCTCGTGCTTTGTGTTTTGTTGTATGTCCAGGATTGCCCCGGATTATGAAGCCTCTTGTGCTTGTGGTTTTGTCCTTCGTTCACTAGAGCTTCAACATCCTCAGCTTCATTATGGGAATCCAATATCCAATCTTATCAACTAACGTTTATCTTTGTGCACACTTAATAAACGGCTTTAGATTTACGTAAGAGACCCTTCTTAAAACATTGAGGACAATGTTCAATTCTAGTATGTATCGACTAACGTTTATCTTTATGCATACTTAATAAACGGCTTTAGATTTACGTAGAGACCCTTCTTAAAACATTGAGGACAATGTTCAATTCTAGTATGGGGGGATCTATCGATTTGATTGTGCCTGCAGTCGTTGTTTTCACGTAATCCCATTTTTACCACCAAAATACCAAAAAATTGAAAAAAATTAAAAAATTTCAAAAATAAAATAAGTGTTTTATCAAAATTTTGACTTTCTTGCTGGGTAGAATAAGAATAAATTTTAACTCGATCGAGCGTATTGAGCTCTAGCTTGTTCCTTAACTTTTAGAGTAAGCATTCGCGGATCTTTTTATTAAAGATTTTAAATTTGCGAAGAACGAGAAATGATAGAGTTAATTATGAGTTAGATGCTAAACAAGGATTAGTTGGAAATCTTATGAGCAAGGTTGGGATGTGCCGAGACGAAAGTCACTACATGGGATGATCTCGCCTTCAAACTCATTACTTTTTTGGTGGAACGTAACGCATAGAAATTTTGCAAAACGTTTGACCTATGGTTGAAATTCGAAATTAGCACATTCTCCAAAGATATAATAATTGTCGGGAGCGAAAAGTTTCACAAGGTACAAGTATGAGTAGTGTTAGCATCTTAACTTATATTTAAAGGTGATTTCATTTTTAAGCTTGGTATGGGACAAGTGAAAAGTCGGGGATGATGAAGTTATCCTTTTGGGCATTTTAAGATTAAAGTGCTTCTTATTTCGTGACCCTTAAAGTTATGAAAATAACGAAAGTCTATGCATTCTAGTTAGTTGCTTAAAAAGAAAAAGTACAAAAAAATAAGAAAAAAGGAAAAATACAAAAATATGTGTGGTAATAAGTGTAGATTTATAAAAATGGTCAAAACGGGGCTTTTCAAAATTAGTGATTCTTTAATTCCCCTTGATGAACACTTAGCTACTTTTCGAGGTAATTAGTCGAGGGGGATTGAGATTCTTGGTTTTCTAAAGTGTTTACTTATGGCATTGCGTGAGGACACGACAATAGTTTAGTATGGGGGATTTTGGTATGTGCTTAATTACACATACCTTTTACCTATAAAAACGAGCCTAAATGACCAAAAACGGACATAAAATGCCAAATATATGCTTGTTTTGCTTTATATACTGTGCAGGTATCGAATATTCACTAAAGGACAAAAACAAAGCCAAAACTGACAAAACCAAGCACGAGAATGGAAAGAGCATGAAAAGTAAAAGTCAAAGTAAAAGTCAAAGTCAACAAGTCAAAGACAAAACCAAAAACGAAGAAATCTTAAATGGACCAACCCACACCCATCTAATGGGCCGGGCCAGCCCATTAATCCCTTAAAATTTAGTTTTATAAGTTAAAAAGCCCAAAGTCCTAAATCCATTTCCTAAATCCAAAACCCTTACCCCCGACCCAAATTATAAGCCCAAACCCATTTAACCAAAACACATTTAACCCCGTTAAGCCCACCACCCTTCTAACTGTTTGCACCGTTAGTCCTTAAGGAACATTGCTAGTCCTTAAGGACTAACATGTTTAGTCCCTACATCCATTTACCCTTTGCACCCTACATCCTTTACCCCTAACCCCCGTTACAAAACAAACGAACAGTACCCAAAACCAAATTCCCGCCAATACTCCTATTCACCCATCACTATCCCTCGACCCCTGCTCCATCAAACAAACCCTACAACAAAACCCCACATCACAAAACTCCAAACCATGTTGGCAATCCCCTCATCTCTCATTTGTTGATGAACAATGACAACAAATTAATGGCTCAGATTACCTTGCTTAGAGCCAAAGAATTTTGAAGGGCTTGGATGAGACTTTGAGACTCCTCATAGAAGTAACACCCCAAGCACATGTGCCTGCTTGAATTCGGCTATATATAGAAGCTTAATTTTCACTTTGAAAGGAATGTAATTGAGGAGTAGTGTAATCTAGTTTTAGTAGCTTAAAGTTATTGCTTACTTACAGCTTATTGTACTTTTAAAAAAAATGCCTTGTACTCTTATTTTAAGTTAATGAAATTTAAGTTTTTATGTTAAATTCTGTTTTTAAGATTAATGCAATTTATGTTTTAAAAAAATGTTTGTTAAACTTTCTTATAGCTTAAGTCTTTTTCACTCAAAAAGCACTCAAAAGCTCTTTTGGGAAGATAAGCCAGAAAGGGAAGGGCTTATTGCTTTTACTAGCTTGTTTTAAACAAGCTAGAGCTTGTAGACATAGCTCTTAAGAGCTTATTTGCCCTTGTTTAGAGCAAAGGGCAAGGTACTCTCTTTTTTGCATTTTAGCTTAAATCTACTTCTGGCTAATTTCTGCTTATTTACTGTTGCTTATGGCTTATTTCTATTTAGTTATGCTAGCTAGTGCTTATCATGTTTAGTTTATGGCTTTAGATATCACTTGTTCAAGTTTTCTCGTAATCTATCTTATTTAGCTCTTAGACTGCTTATTCTTGTTGCTTATATCAAGTGCTTATTGAAAGTTGATTTATGCTTATTTTTGCTTATTATACTTAGTCATAATCTGGTCTTTCAAAATTTAAGCTTAAATTTGTGTGTTATAAGTTAAAAATGCAAATTCAGGTTTTTAAGTGGGGTTTGGCTTAACAGTATTAACTATAAGTTAATACTGTCGGTGCAATTTTTGTTTTCAAAACCAAGTTTGATTAACTCATTTGAGGTATTAGGATCTGTTTTTAATGGTTTTTAAAATTTAAAGTTCAAGTTTAATGTTTAAGCTAGTGATAGTTTAAGTCTGTAGTGTCTTTGTTTGCTAGAACTGCTTATTTTGATCATTGGCTTTAGATTGATATAAGTTCATATTTTCATGTTCATTTTGAGTGCTATGATGCATTAGGATTAAGTTTTGTGTTCCTGCATTTGTTGTCTATGATTTAGCCTAAATCTGTCATTCATTTTCTTGTGTCTTAGTCTTTAAAAAGCTTGTTTTTTTAATCTGAAATTTGAAGTAGTGTAATCTGTTTTTAAGGTTTAACATTGATGTCATTGTTGTTTTCAGTCTTAAGTTGTCTTAATCTGAGATTATTTGAAGTTTTGAGCTTATTTGTTTGGTTAAATTTAAGTTTGCATAGGTTAGCATTTGTCTTAAACTTTAAAACAAATTTTTTGCTTTTCTGTGTTTGCAGCCATGTTTAAGTGCTTTTTCTAACTTATTTAGTTAACCAAATTGCTTATTTCTTGTTTTCTCTCATTCTCAATAGCTTAAACATAAGTTATTTTCACTTTTCAAACATTAGCTTTTACATTAAGCCCTTTAAAATTTGTTTAGAAAGTAGCCTCTCAACCTGTTAGTTATTTACAAGTTTGCCATTGTAATTGCTTAATTTAAATTATGAGCTTATTTGTTTTTTCCCTTGTGCTTATTATGGTCTGCATTTGCTTATTAGACATGTTTAAGTTAGTCTGAAGCTTGTTTGTTTAACTTGAAGCTTATTTGAGCTTATTTGAAAGTTTTAAGTTTTGAATATAAAGTGTTAAGTCTTTGTGATTCTGCTTATTTGTATCTGCTTTTCTAGCTTATTTGTTGATTTTTTGAAAATCTTGTTTTATTAAAAGTGCTTATTTACAACTTAAGTTTTAGTGTGCAAAAAAAAAGTTTTAGCAAATAAAAAAACTTAGGAATTAGAGAAGTCAAGGGTGAGCTAGGCTCGAACCCCTGACCTCGACCCAACCTCAACCAAGCTTTAACACACCACACACTCACCAACTGCCCTGGGGACTTTTTCGGTTAGTGTTGCTTATAAGCTGTTTGGGCTTATTTAACTGCTTATTTGAAATGCTTTTTGCCAGATCTTATTTTTCCTAGATTAGTTATAGTTTTATATACTTTCTGTAATTTTTCCAACATTTTATAAATTTGCTTACTATTTTTTATATTTAATTTAGATTAAATCTGTTTTTAATTCATAATAAATAAAAAAAACTAAAAAAAATACAATGCTTTTTTCTAAAATTATTTTTAGTCAATTAGGATTTATAAAAATTATATTTGAGGTTGTAGGGTTAAAATTTGAATTATTTGCTTATATGTCGCGTTTTTATAATTCCTGTTATCGTTTTTCTTGCTTTATCTTAAATGATTTAATTGTTTACTTGTTTTTACTTGCTTTTACATGTTTTTACGTTTTCATTATTAGAATAGAATCCAAATAAAAATATTGAATCATTCAAACACGCGATCACGAACTTAATCACGAATCTCAATTCACGCCTCGTCGGGAAACGATCCGGGAAGTTTTTTTTTGGATTTTGCTTTGGTTAAAAGCAATTTTCCTTCTTAAAAACCTTACGGAATACTTACCACTCTCCTTTTATTTGATATTTAGTTATAAATATATTATTTATATATTATGTATAGCTAAAATACAAATCAATTTTTGGCGCCGCTGCCGGGGAGGTGTGTGCGATTATCAAGTTTACGTTTGAAGATTAGTGTTTGAAGACCCTTCCCCGTGAAGTTATCGCTTTCATTTGTGAATATTTTCAAGTAATCAAAAATACCAAAAAATTAAAAAACAACAAAATCAACCGTTGTGTCACTTGTGATTTCGGCTCACCTTTAGATTACAAACTATAAGAGAGGTATAAGGAGGGTCGATCCTACGAACTTCGACCCGAAAGGAGAAGGTTTTTAAAATGCTTCGCGCTTACCCGCTCCTCCGCTTCTTTGTGCGTTTTCTAAAGAGCTACCGTACACTTGTTCGATTATCGGTTACCAAAAATATTTTTCTTTCTTATGTATTTTGCTATAAATAATCTTCTCTATCCTCTTATTCGTTTAATTCTTATCTTCTTTACCCTCTTATCCGTTTAATTCTTCGACATGTCTTCGTATAACCAACGTGAGTGTGTGGGGTGTGGACAACCATGTGATGGCTTTTATTGTTATCTATGTACGTGCCAGCAGTGTGGTGTTAATCTTATAAATGGAATTTGTTTGTGGAGGTCCGTTTAATGGTGGAAACTGTCCGAGCTGTAGCAGTGTAGGATCCGGAAATGAGTTTGTCTATGACCCAAATCCTTATTCTTATAATGAAACACCGAACTTCTTCAATCAACCTCCACAGCACCAATACGATACATACTCGTATGAATTTTGTGGAGGGAACTCTCATCCGGGTTTCGATTGTCAAATAGGGAACACACCCGTCTTTGATCAAGGTCCCTGTTACAATCAAGACTTTGGATTTAACCAACCTCCACATTATTCTCCAAGTCAGCCCCAAACATATTCTTGTGAGTTATGTGGGAACGATGCTCATTATGGTTACGATTGTCTGCCTCAAGTTCTGTTTATCTCTAATCCGAACCCGTGTTACATTCAAGACTTTTATAATTTTCCACAAACTTCACTTAATTTTCAACAACAATATCTTTGTTGTGAAAACTGCGGGGGTCCTCATGAGACTTTCTAGTGTCAACCGAGGAACCAAAATTTCTATAATTCCAATTCTTTTGGTTTTGACCAATCCTAACCCCCGCAGTTTCCCGTCATTCATCAACCTCCTCAAGAAACAAGTGTGGAAATTTTGCAAGCTAGAGAAAACCTAATGAAATCTATACAAACCTTTTTAAAGAAGTTTGATCGTATATATTTTAGAGAAACGCCAAAGGTTTTATTGCTAGCTTGGGAGAAATTTTTTGAAATTAAGCATGCTTGTAGAGAAAAGAAACATTAACAAGAGGATTTACAAGAATTGTTTCATAAACTTCTTAAAGATTTGCAAATTATAAGTGAGGAGCTGGCCGATTATATTAATATTCCAAACTGGAATTGTCCTGCCTTCTACGAAGATGATGACGAGGAGTATACTATTGCAATCACACCCGTCTTACCAACCAAGGAGCCCGATAACTCTCTAAGTATGGGGGACGAGCATCTTAGCATTATTCCGGAAACAGAATTAGACGAATTAATAAAGTCTAGTGTTGAGAACCTTGTCCCAATCCCAAATGAGTCCGAGGATTTTTCCAATATCGAAAGTGAGTGTGATGTGCCCGTTTGTGATAATTTTACAAATTTCTCTAATACTCTCCTTGATGCTGACGATGATTTTTCCTTTAGTGACGATGAGTCATTTTCTGATGAGGATGTTCCGAAGGAAATTTATTTGAACCATCTTTTTGATGAAGAAATCATTTCTACTAAGATAGATCTGCATCACCTTAATTCTGATCTTATAGAATCTTTGCTTAATCAAGATACTTCGGTTATTTCTTCTCCTAAGATCGATTCTCTTCTCGAGGAGTTCTTCGGTGAACTCGCTCATATCGATTTAATTCCACCAGGAAATAATGAAACCAACTTTGATCCCGAGGAAGAAATTCGTCTTGTTGAGAAATTGTTGTATGATAATTCATCTCCTCGACCTTCGGAAGAATTTAATTCTGAAAATTCTGATTCTATAATCGAATCTTTCTCTCCATCTCCTATCCCCGTTAAGGATAGTGACTCTCTCATGGAGGAGATCGATTTATTTCTTACTCTGGATGACTCTATGCCATCGGGCATTGAGAATGATGACTATGGCTCTGAAGGAGATATCCTTTTCCTTGAAGAATTGCTTAGCAATGATTCCCCTCCTGAAAATGAGTCATTTCATTTTGATGTTCCATCATCCCCTAGTCCTTCTGCAAAACCACCGGACGATGATGAAATTGAGCCCGATACGGGAGTTTTTACAAAAGTGATGGATGATATTTCTGATAATTCGACAAGAGAACTTTATGTTCGTGTGCCTAATGTTTTGCCCACCCTTTCCACCCTTTCTCCAATGTTTGACACTTTGCTTCCATTTCATCCGAAAATGAGGACAAAGTTCATCTCTTATCTCATCGGGGCTTTAAAGCTTTCCAGGTCATTTCTGATTTTTTTTAAAAGCCCGATGATGATCTATAGAGAGGACATTCCTATCTTGGATGTTCTGTTTCTCCATTTCTATCCTCCTTGACCAACTCAAGTATGGGGGATCGAGTCAGGCTCAAGACTCAGTTAACAAAAATAAGCGCTTCGTGGCTGGTAACTCATGCTTATCCTAATATAATATTAGTAGTAACGAATAAGTGTGTTGTGAGGTGGCTCGCCTCTTCCTTTCTCGTGTTTTGTGGTTTGTGTTGTATGTCCAGGAGTGCCCCAGATTTTGAAGCCTCTCATGCTCGTTGTTTTGTCCTTCGTTCACTCGAGCTTTAATCCTTTTCATTAATTATGGGAATCCAATATCCTAAATCTTATCGACTAACGTTTATCTTTGTGCACACTTAATAAACGGCTTTAGATTTACATAGAGACCCTTCTTAAAACATTGAGGACAATGTTCAATTCTAGTATGGGGGGATCTATCGATTTGATTGTGCTTGCAGTCGTTGTTTTCATGTAATCTCGTTTTTACCACCAAAATACCAAAAAATGAAAAAAATTAAAAAATTTCAAAAATAAAAGAAGTTTTTTTTATCACAATGTTGACTTTCCTGCTAGGTAGAATAAGAATAAATTTTGACTCGATCGAGCTTGTTGAGCTCTAGCTTGGCCCTTAACTTTTAGATTAAGCATTGATTAGGAGTTTTACATACATATAAAATAATATACTTATAGAGAAATTAAGGAAATCCCCAAGTAACCCTTGGACAATTCCACTCACAAAGATATATATAGAATACGTATATTACCGGATAAGTATGATCACCCGGGTCGTTTCCCCAACGACTAGTGAAATTGAAACCTCGTTTAAGTTCGGATTCTGATTTGAATAAGAAAATAGATGATTTGATAAGCTATGACTACTAAATAAAAGAAAAAAACAATTAAACAATTAAACTAATACGAGAAACAAATAAAACGCAACAATTAAGCAAATCTACTAAATTTAAATCCTAAATTTGCAAATTAAGTTTCTAAACCTAAATTATAATAAAATAAAATTTTAAGAAAAAGAAAAAATATTTTTTAGATTATTTTTGAATTTTTTAAGAATTAAAAACTATTTAAAACTAATTAAATCCTAGAAAATAAAAAAATAGAAAATAATTGAAATTATATTTTTCCTAAGTAAATTAAGTAAAAAGAAAATTTTAGAAAAAGAAATTACTATTTTTGGCTTTTTAGATTAAAAGATATGATTTTCCTAAAATTTAAACTAATTAAAAACTATAAAAAATAATAAAACTATTAAAAATAGATGAACTAAGACTATTTCTTTTAAGTTGTGGTTTTTCTAAATAAATTTAACGGGAAATCCAAGGGTTTTGAAATCGAAGGTCCGTGAGTCTCGATACTAGTCTCTGTGGGGTGTCAAAAGCCTGGTCACTTAGCCGCAAGGTTGGGATGTTCCGAGACGATAGTCGCTACATGGGATGATCTCGCCTTCAAACTCATTACTTTCGGGTGGAACGTAAAGCATAGAAATTTTGCACAACGTTGATCCAAGGTTGAAATTCGAAACAAGCACATTCACCTAAGATATAATAATTGTCAGGAGTGAAAAGTTTACAAATTTAAAATATGAGTAGTGTTAGCATCCTACCTTATATTTAACGGTGATTTCATTTTTAAGCTTGGTTTGGGACAAGTAAAAAATCGGGGACGATGAATTGATTATTTTTTGGGCATTTTAGGATTAAAGTGCTTCTTGTTCTATGACCCTAAAGTTATGACAATAACGAAAGTCCATACATTCTAGTTAGTTGCTTAAAAAGAAAAGTATAAAAATGAGAAAAAGGGAAAAATACAAAAATATGTGTGGTAATAAGTGTAAATATTAAAATAGATTTCAAACTGGCTTTTAAAGCTAATGATTCTTTAATTCCCCACACTTGATGAACACTTACCTTCTTTCGAGGTAATTAGTCGAAGGGGGATATGAATTCTTGGTTTTTCTAAAGTGTTTACTGTATTGACATGCGTGAGGACCGACAAATATTATTACAGTGATGGAATTTTGGTATGTGCTTAATTTACACATAGCTTTACCTATAAAAACGAGCCTAAATTACCAATAACGAACATAAAACGCCAAAAGTATGTGTGGGGGGGGGCTATTTATGATGTGCAAGTAACGGATATTCACTAAAGGACAAAAATAAAGCCAAAACGGACAAAATCGAGCACGTGATTGGAAAGAGCGTGAAAAGTCACAAGTCAAAGTCAAACCCAAAGTCAAACCCAAAGTCAACAAGTCAAAGACCGAAGCCGAGGACATAAACATCTTATTAGGCCAACCCGCACCCATCTAATGGGCCGGGCCAGCCCATTAAGCCCTTAAAATTAAGTTTTATAAGTTAAAAAGCCCAAAGTCCTAAATCCATTTCCTAAATCCAAAACCCTTACCCCCTGCCTAAATTATAAGCCCAAACCCATTTAACCAAAACAAATTAAACCCCGTTAAGCCCACTACCCTTCTAACTGTTTGCACCATTAGTCCTTAAGGACTAACAGGTTTAGTCCCTACATCCATTTACCCTTTGCACCCTACATCCTTTACCCCTAACCCCCGTTACAAAACAAACAAACATTACCCAAAACCAAATTCCCGCCAATACTCCTATTCACCCACCACTATCCCTCGACCCTTTCTCCATCAAACAAACCCCACAACAAAACCCCATATCATAAAACTCCAAACCATGTTGGTAATCCCCTCATCTCTCATTCGTTGATGAACAAGGACAACAAATCAATGGCTCAGATTACCTTGCTTGGAGCCAAAGAATTTTGAAGGGCTTGGATGAGACTTTGAGACTCCTCACAGAAGTAACACAACAAGCACATGTGCCTGCTTGAATTCGGCTATATATAGAAGCTTAATTTTTACTTTGAAAGGAATGTAATTGAGGAGTGGTGTAATCTAGTTTTAGTATGAAAGCTTGATGATAAAATGAACCACCAACCCCTTCCCATGGCTGGAAAAGGGTTTATATACCAGTGTTTGTGAGCTCTATGGGCTTGGGTATGGGCTTAACACTTGGGTAAAAGACCCGGCCCAATACCGAAAGTCATACGCTTACTTTCTAACTACGAGCTTTGCTATACTAAACAATACACGAGGGTGACCGAGTCTTTTTCATAATCCTAACATAGTTTAAGTCTTTTTCACTCAAAAAGCACTCAAAAGCTCTTTTAGGAAGATAAGCCAGAAAGGGAAGGGCTTATTGCTTTTACTAGCTTGTTTTAAACAAGCTAGATCTTGTAGACATAGCTCTTAAGAGCTTATTCACCCTTGTTTAGAGCAAAAGGTAAGGTACTCTCTTTTTTTTTGCATTTTTAGCTTAATTCTGTTTCTGGCTTTTTTTTGCTTATTTACTGTTGCTTATGGCTTATTTCTGTTTAGTTATGCTAGTTAGTGCTTATCATGTTTAGTTTATGGCTTTAGATATCATTTGTTCAAGTTTTCTCATAATCTATCTTATTTAGCTCTTAGACTGCTTATTCTTGTTGCTTATATCAAGTGCTTATTGAAAGTTGATTTATGCTTGTTTTTGCTTATTATACTTATTCATAATCTGGTCTTTTAAAATTTAAGCTAAAATCTGTGTTTTATAAGTTAAAAATGCAAATTCGGGTTTTTAAGGGGTGTTTGGCTTAACAGTATTAACTATAAGTTAATACTGTTGGTGCAATTTTTGTTTTCAAAACCAAGTTTGATTAACTCATTTGAGGTATTAGGATTTGTTTTTAATGGTTTTTAAATTTTAAAGTTCAAGTTTAATGTTTAAGCTAGTGATAGTTTAAGTCTGTAGTGTCTTTGTTTGCTAGAACTGCTTATTTTGATCATTGGCTTTAGACTGATATAAGTTCATATTTTCATGTTCATTTTGAGTTCTATGATGCATTAGGATTAAGTTTTGTGTTCCTGCATTTGTTGTTTATGATTTAGCTTAAATCTGTCATTCATTTTCTTGTGTCTTAGTCTTTAAAAAGCTTGTTTTTTTAATCTGAAATTTGAAGTAGTGTAATCTGTTTTTAAGGTTTAACATTGATGTCATTGCTGTTTCCAGTCTTAAGTTGTCTTAATCTGAGATTATTTGAAGTTTTGAGCTTATTTGTTTGGTTAAATTTAAGTCTGCATAGGTTAGCATTTATCTTAAACTTTAAAACCAAAACTTTTGCTTTTCTGTGTTTGCAGCCATGTTTAAGTGCTTTTTCTAGCTTATTTAGTTAACCAAATTGCTTATTTCTTGTTTTCTCTGATTCTCAGTAGCTTAAACTTAAGTTATTTTCACTTTTCAAACATTATCTTTTACATTAAGCCCTTTAAAATCTGTTCAGAAAGTAGTCTCTCAACCTGTTAGTTATTTACAAGTTTGCCATTGTAATTGCTTAATTTAAATTTTGAGCTTATTTTTTTTCCCTTGTGCTTATTATGGTCTGCATTTGCTTATTAGACATGTTTAAGTTAGTCTGAAGCTTGTTTGTTTAACTTGAAGCTTATTTGAGCTTATTTGAAAGTTTTAAGTTTTGAATATAAAGTGTTAAGTCTTTGTGATTCTGCTTCTTTGCATATGCTTTTCTAGCTTATTTGTTGCTTTTCTGAAAATCTTGTTTAATTAAAAGTAAAGTTTTAGCAAATAAAAAAAACTTAGGAATTAGGGAAGTCAAGGGTGAGCTAGGCTCGAACCCTCGACCTCGACCCAACCTCAACCAAGCTTTAACACACCATACACTCACCAACCTCAACCAAGCTTTTATATCAAATATGATATATATTTATATATAGGATATATATATATATATATATATATATATATATATGTATGTATGTATGTACACTTGTCTACTAACTTTGTTTTGTAGCACACACTTCTCATATTGTGTCAAACTTGATTGGTGATTTAATACGAAAGATCTAGTCTAAAAACCTCTGCTGGAGGCGGTCCCCATAAATCAGGCCCCCCAAATTTAGTCAGACGACCCCCATATATTTATGGGACCGCCGGTAGAGAGATATCTAATGCCTGACCATACTTTTTTAAAAGAAAACATATTCACCCCCTCCCCTTTACAGTTTCCACAATTGATAACAGAGCCACGTCGCTCTAGTTTTCAAAACAAATGGTTTTTAAAATAGAGTACGATCCATGTATCAAATTACCCATGAAGGGGGATCAAATATGAAAATTGTTTTGTTACTTGATTCGTAATAATTTTGTTGTTAGATATACTTCGTATAATAGCTTGAAAGAAAATCTTCTAATTTTTTTTTGGAAATGTCAATATTTTTTAGTCATAAGAGTAGAATGGCGTCTAAAACACGTATTTTATGTGCTGGAACAATTTTCTGAAGTCCCACGTCCTTCCAATAAGTCACCAAATTATTTTATACAAAAAACATGTTTTTTGGGTCACTGGTGGCGGCCACCTTAAGTGTTAGGACGACCCCCTGATATATCTGGGAGCCGTCACCTTTCTGGGGGCCATCTGTCTGTTTCGTCAAAATTTGGCAAATTTGAAAATTCATATAAAATCAACCGTAAGTCCGTAGAAGTCGTGCCACCCGTCATTTTAAAGGTAATTGAGTCTACTTTCATTTAAAAATACTTCCAAGTAGTTTTCCAAAACTTAAGTCAGTCAGAAATGCAAAATACTACAAAGCGGTCAAAATTTATGTTTCGTTTTGACGTAAAACTTATAGTTTACCTTTTTTTCAAGTCAAGCATTTCTAGTCGATGTATCTTTGAAAAATGGTGTATTTATCTTTTCAAAACATTCATCTTGATTAATTTTTGAAATGGGGAGGAAACTATTTTATTTTCAAATAAAGTCAAGCTAAAAATACAACGTTGTAGCTAATACACAGAACAACGACGAATATCTTTATGTGTATGCTAGATGATTATGTGTGTTTACATGTGTTTTAACTTAGTTAATGGATATTAACAAGTAATTATTACTATTTGTAATTGAGCTACTTATATATCTAAACACACGTGCTGACGTGCCATGTACGCTATGTGTTTGTTACTAGTTTTTCCGAATTATCCTAATAGGAATTATGCTAGATCTCTTGCGTTAAGTTGCGAAATTGTTGGGTTTCAGAAGTTTCTACAACATAGTGCTGCTACTTATACAAGTTACTACTGCCAGTTCTACTTAGTGGTGCTGGTGAAGAATGCTAAAGATTCAAGAAAATAGACTAAGTAGTTAGTACTGTTAGTTATAAATAGTTAGTACTGCTAGCATATAATAGTTAGTATTGTTAGGAGATATGCATGAGTTATTATAGGAATAGATATGCATTATATGTTCACACGTTTTGTAAGCCCATTAGGGTTTTCCTTGGTGTATAAAAGGAACCCTACGACACTAGTTAGATATATAAGTTTCATACACAAGTTTCACAAATATTAATAGTTAGTAATCTGTAACCTAGCAGATTAAGAGTAATCAAGATTCTGTTTTATTCATTGTTCTTCTTAGCAATATAAGTTAGTTTCCGCATAACTTATATTGTTCATAGTCATTGTTTCTTTTGTAGTTAGTTTGGATCTATCCAGATTGGCTACCACCCTTAACAGGCTAGAAAGATCTATTAAGTCTGGGATCTACAAGTGGTATAAGAGCTTGTAGAGAAACTCTGAGTAAGAAGAACCAAAACACATTAGTTATAAACCTTTACCTTTTAGATCTATTCAATGGCAGGATCAGATGATGAAAATCCACCACCACCACCACCAACACAACAAGCCCCTCACACTGTGTCAACCATTAAACTCCCTATTCTGAAGAAAGGTGAGTATGACATTTAGGCAATGAAAATGGAACATTACTTGAGCCATACAGACTATCTTATATGGGAATTCATACAAAAAGGAAATGGTCCTATAAGTGTCTCAACAGATACAAATGGAGTAATAAATGTTCTGCCTCCTAAAACTGCTGAAGAAATTTTAGACAGAGAAAGAGAAAGAAAAGCAAGGACCACCTTGCTTATGGCTTTACCAGAAGACCATTTAGCAAAATTTCACAAGATGACTGATGCTAAAGAGATGTGGGATGCTATCAAATCCAGATTTGGTGGCAATGATGAATCAAAGAAGATGCAGAAATACATTTTAAAGCAACAGTTTGAAGGCTTTTCTGTATCCAACTCAGAATGACTGCACAAAGGTTATGACAGGTTTTAGAGTCTTCTGAGTTAACTTCAGATTCATGGTGCAAGTGTCTCCACTGAAGATACCAATCAGAAGTTCCTTAGGTCTTTACCTTCTTCCTGGTCCCAAGTATCCTTAGTCATGAGGACCAAACCAGGAGTGGACAGTCTTAGTTTTGATGATCTCTATAACAATCTTAGAGTCTTTGAGTCTGATGTTAAAGGCTCTACTGGATCATCTTCTAGTGCACAGAATGTCGCCTTTGTTTCTTCTGAAAGCACTAGCAGTACTAATGATGTTAGTACTGCTTATGGTGTTTCTACTTCTTCTGGCTACAACTCACAAAGGGAAAACTCTTCATCATACACTGATGAACTCATGTACTCTTTCTTTGCTAATCAATCTAGTGGTCCACAATTAGATCATGAGGATCTGGAGCAGCTTGATGAGTTTGATTTAGAAGAGATGGACTTGAAATGGCAAGTAGCCATGATTTCAATGAGATTGAAGAAGTTTTACAAGAAGACATGTTGAAGGCTGCAGTTTGATGCCAAGGAACCAGTTGGGTTTGACAAGACCAAAGTTGAGTGCTTCAATTGCCACAAAACAGGGAACTTTGCTAGAGAATGCAGATCAAAAGGAAATCAAGAAAGTAGAAGGAGAGATGCAGGGAACACTGGATATGGGAGGAGACCTGGAAAACAGGAGGAACCTAAAGCTTTGGTAACTCTTGATGGGGAAGGTGTTGACTGGACTGGTCATGCAGATGATGAGCAAGAGAATTTTGCTTTGATGGCTTATAGCAATTCAGGCTCAAACACTGACGTAAAATCTTGTTCAAAAGAATGTGTGGAATCATATGCTAAACTTAAAAAATTATATGATGAATAGAGAGAATAACTTGGTGATGCTAGTATAGAAATAAAAGCCTATACACTAGCCTTAGCAAAGGTAGAAGCTCAATTAGTTTGTCATTAGAAAAATCAATGAGCTTATAAAGAAAAAATTAGGTTTATGAAAATTGACTTAGATGATAAAACGGATGTGCTCACATATCATAAGAAACTATTAGCGGAAGCTGTAAAAGAAAAAGAAGAATTAAAAACCAAACTTGAAAATTTTCAAAGTTCTTCTAAAGGTCTTAGTAAACTGCTACATAGTCAGATGAGTGCTAAGGACAAATCTGGACTTGGGTATGGAGATCAAGTACATGAAGGTGTCTTAAGTTATGAAAATGAAGTTTTTCAAAGTGTATTTGACAGTAGGTCAAGTGATGTAGAAGATAGTCATGTGCATGATAGATTTGTAAATGTTGAAGGCATGCATGCAGTTCCTCCTCCAATGATAAGAAATTATATGCCTTCAGGACCTGATATGGAAGTAGATGATTCTATGTTTACATATGGTTAAAAACAGTCTAAAACTAGTGAATCTGATACTCAAACCAGTAATTTTGACTCTTGTGAGTCCAATTCTAGTGTAGAAACACTTGAATTTATGCCTGAACCAGTTGTAGTTGAACCCAAAGTTGTTAGTCAACCTAAAGTT